>JAQFYM010003277.1:0-19207 GCA_034694785.1 Agrenia bidenticulata | reverse complement strand
CGAAGATGCAAGTTATGTCACTTCAATTTCGTATATCCCTTTTGGGGTTAATTAGCAATTTTCACTATAAATCTCTTTTCCTTTTCGATACCCATGAATTACACCACCAAGACTAAGCTCACGGCGGAGGAAGACACATCATGCACCATACGGACGCATTATGGCACCAAGACCCACCGCAAGCTCAACAGAGGACAACAGAGGCAGAGGAATCAGCCCACTACACTAATAATTAAACCGACGACCACGAAACTACCTTCGTCTCCCCACAATATGGCGACACTGGAACGAACTAACCAAGAGAAGGTTGACTTTGAGTCATTTTCAAACAAAACTGATGTTCGCGTACACAGCAGAAAAGAGAACTTGGCAAACCCAATAACATTTTTGCAGATTAAGAAGATGATAGCCTGCGCCCATAAATTCCAAGAGGACAGCCAACCAATAAAGATGTGATAGAGTTGATGCATATGCCAACAAGCGTCTGCTTATGTACAAATGCAAGCAACACCCGATCACTCAAGATATACAAAGATTTGGCGGGGCCCCAGGTGAAAATGTAAAGCAATGGCTTTATCAGTTCGACTGCCTTATAGCTCTAAAAATCGGATATACCCAGGAAAATATCAACGTTATCGCCTCGATGTACCGAAAGATACTGCATTAGAATTCTACGATTAATTAAAAAAAAAACCCCACTGACTGGTCGACCTTCAAGGAAAGACTTATCGATCGATATGGAACACAAAGACTACACAAACCGATCTTGATGCTAAAAGTTCTTTCACGAAAAAAAGGCCGCACAGGAAATACAAGGAAATACAAGGAAATTTGCGGATGAAGTTTTTAAGCTAGGCGAGCTAGCTGGTATGGATGAAGAGTTACTCATACAAACAATAGTTGGTAATCTTAAGAAAGAGACTAGGATTCTGTCCCGACTTCACATCAAAAAGAACTATTCATACTCTCATCTGCTAGCATTAATCGATGAGATAGAAGATGAAATAAATGACGAAGATTCAGTTGATTTTAAAAACGAGACATTAGAAGAACTTAATGATTAAGTCCCTACACAATATAATGAAGCAATTCAATCCTTAACAGATAAAAATAATACAATGACGTTTTCTCTTCAGCAGGAAAATATATCTAACTCATACCCATTTGCTAGGAAAATCCCTTTCTTTGACAAGTGCAAAAGCGAGGGGCATAATAGTGAAGAATGTTATAGAGAACCCGTTGTCGCAATTATACCACCAAAACATTCCAGAAACAGTCCACAAAATGACGAAGAACTGATACACGACAACAACGACAGTAAATTTGAAAAGAGAATAAGATACCTGGAGAAGTTATGCAAATGTCAAGTCCAAAAACAACTGAAAGAATTAAAAGAGAAAATACAAAGCCCGACTTCAGAACTAAACAAACTATTTACAGCAGTCCCTCTATATTAGAATGCCAAGGAAACTTTAAAGTAAAACGAAGTATTCCCAGATGAAGTAAATAAAAGCTTTAATAGAATACACGCGGTAAATACATTAGTAGCAGATCCTTAAACTCTTTTCTATGATAATACAATATCTTACGTAACATTATACCACAAAACTGTATGTACAGTTATTGACTTGGCTAGCAACCTAACACTTATATCGAAAATCTTAGCAACAGTGCTTAATATACTAATATATATAAATCAAAAGATATATGCAAGCGGAGCAGGAAACATAGACTTTACCACCAATGGAACATGCTCGGCACTACCCGTAAAGATACATGAAATACTATACACAATCGATGCACATGTAGTAGACAACCTTTTACACGATTTACTATTAGGAATAATTTTAAGGGGAAATATAAACTTACACATCTTGAAAGAATTTGACTGCATGACAATACCAATATACGACAGCTATAACATTATACTCATTTACAGCGCTAAAAATATTCAGTCTTTAGCTAAAAATATCAGTCAAGCAACATCACACATTTGCTGCTACGCCAGCAATCAAATAACAATCGGGCCAACTGCTACAATTCCAATTGACGTAAAACTAGTAACAGAATCGCATAGCAGGTGAGCCCCAATACAGTATTTATGGTCTATGGAGATTCTTTAAAGACAAAAGTAGCAACTGATGGAGTATTTGACGTAACAAAACCAGCTGAGCAAATCATTGTACACAAGACAACGAACATTCCCTAGAAAATACAAAAAGGTCAAAAGTTATCAACGGCCTTAGTGTGTAAGGATGTATGCATAACAGATCTTAAACGAAAAAACAAGAATATTTTTAAAAAAGATATCATGAAATGCTACAAAGGAGATTTAGTACAAGCAGGCGAATTTTGCAAAATGTTAGACGAGTTGCTTTATAAGGATGTCTGTTTATACCGATAGAGCACTACCAAAATATTACCCTAAATGACACACACAAGAAAACTATCCTTAAACCATATAGAAGCAGTATTAACCACAAAGAAATAATTTAGAAACATGTACAAGCAATGATGGATAAAAATATAATAAGGAACTCAAACAGTGATTTGTCATCCCCAGTAGTCTTGGTAACATAAAAAGATGGCAGTTATCGTTCCTGTGATGATCGTAGACAACTTAATAAGCATACAGCCCGCGATTTATACCCAATGCCTAAAATAGATGACTCACTGGATGTTTTGAAGCACGCGATATACTTTGTAAATATACATGCAAGAAACGGCTTTTGGCAAATCACGATCGCAGAACCTGATTAACGAAACATAGCTTGTATTACACACGATGGATTATTTGTTTTAACGTCATGCCTTTCAGATTATCTAACTCTCTAGCCACTTTCCAGTAATAATGAACTGCGTCATTCGTGATCACCTGTACAAATTTGCTATTGTGTACCTTATCGATATTTTAATCTTTCTTCCAGATTTTACTAGTCATTTGCTGCATGTAAAAACCCTTCTACGTAAACTCCTTTCGCACCATCTTTTTATCAACACTGAAAATCAGAATTCTTCGACGACAAAATCGAATATCTAGGATGCATAATTTTCGTAAAAGGCATACAAATAAGGTGCTCAAAAATACAAGCAGTTGAAATGTATCCACCTCCAACTAACTTTGCACAGATCCAGCAATTCATCGGACTAGCATCATACTTTAGAAAATTTATTGTGGGCTTTTGCCCGAAAATCAAGACCATTAACCATTCTTTTATACAAAGAAACGCCGTTTACATGGCAACACGAACGACAGGCAGCATTTGACTGCATTAAACATGCACTTATATCAAAACCTATCCTTAAGTTTCCAGACTTCACAAAAGATTTTTTTGTAACAATAAATGCCAGCAAAATCAGACTAGGGGCAATTTTTTTACAAGTCGATAACGAAGCAGAACACACCGTTGCATATGGATCAAGAGTTACTACGTCTTACGAGTCAAATTACAGCTCTCATGACTTAGAAGGATCTGCTTTTATGTTCGCACCTAAAATATGGCGTCCATATCTTAAGGGACACGATTTACAGTATATACAGACAACTCTGCCTTATCATACATCAAGAACAACAAAGACCTCACAGGTAAGCTAGCAAGATGGTCAATGAAGATCCAAGAATTTGATTTTGAAATAAAGCACCGAAAAGGAACATGTAACTAAGCTGCAGATGCCCTGAGTAGAAATCCATATGCAGAACATCTACCAACAACTAATAACGAAGTATCTAGGAAACAATCACTGACATACACAATTAATTACGACCCTAGCAAAGAAGATAATAAATGAAAACTAATTTGCGTAGCACGCCTCGATATTGGCCACGGGAGTTTCAACTCTACATACAAGTTTAAAAAGACTAATTATTTCTAGTCTTCAATGAGAAAAGACGTAGCTGAAAAAGTGGGAAGATACGTGGAATGTCAAATGTTCAACTATAATAAGAAGAACAGCGGATATTACCTATTGATAATTGTAGAACGTATAGAACGAATTGAAATTGACACAGTAGGACCTTTCACAAAGACGACCTATGGCAATCGATACGTAATTGTGGCTATTGATTATTTGACGAAATACCTTTTTTTACGAGCCACACTGACAAAAAGCGCCGACCAAGTTGCGTGATT
The DNA here is from genome assembly GCA_034694785.1 of Agrenia bidenticulata. Classification (NCBI taxonomy): domain Eukaryota; kingdom Metazoa; phylum Arthropoda; class Collembola; order Entomobryomorpha; family Isotomidae; genus Agrenia; species Agrenia bidenticulata. Next base: position 15,077 of record JAQFYM010003277.1, on the reverse strand, counting down.
TTATACGAAGATATTGTATTAGTTCATGGCTGTCCAAGCGTAATTTTATCAGATAAAGGATTGATATACAAAAATACACTGGTTAAGAACTTATGTGCACTACTGGCTATTAATAAAAAATACTCATCTCCTTACAGACCATTAACCAACGGGCTCGTTGAAAGAACCAACAGAACAGTTATCTCCATTCTAAGTAAAAACGCATACAGTAAATAGGCAAAATGGGACAATTATATTGAGGTCATCAGATTTAACTACAATATAAGATATCAAGACAGTTGGAGATGCTCTCGTTTGAACTCATGTATGGACGACAACCAGTATTACCATATTCACAACCTACCAAGAAAACACCGGAAACAACTTTGGAACGCATGAAACGTATAGCCGATGCACAAATGAAAACAATGTGGAAACGAAGAGAGAAATATAAAAAGGAAAATAAACCAATAAACCCTTCTAGAAGTCTATACACTGGTAATATTGTTCTCTATCGTAATATGCTAAGGAAAGGAAAGCTAGATCCAAAATGGATCGGACCTTTTATTGTACAAGGAACTAGAGAATGTGGAAGTGCTATTCTTACAGATGCAAACCAAAACAAAAACAATTGTAGCTCACGCCAAAGACATCAAAAAGATACTCAAAGACATGCAATTACAGCAATTTCAATGCACACACAACGATAAGAATGACACGAAGAATACCAACAGTAAAAAAGATGAAATTCAAGTACCATTAACTCAGGACGAAAAAAGCGCATCTTTAAATGATACAACAATCACATTAGTAATAGAAACACGCAGATACTGAACACAAACATATGCAGCCTTCTATAAAACCACACTCAGCAGCAGAAAAATTAATGCAGAAAGATAAATTAGAAATTGGCAAAAATATTGATAATCCAAATAGTAGGTATTTTCCCAAAAGGCACCTCGGCACCGAAGCGAGCATTTATCTGGAAAGTGACCCCACATACCCCAAGCCCATGCCAACACAATTCGAGCTCGTCCAGAAGACGGACGATGAGATGACTCAAGACCCACTCAATAACATAGAACTAAGTAGCTTGAAGAACGGCTTATCCCTCTCACAGCTTAGCCCGTGTTAGATAATGGCACTCTTTTACCCTTTCGCCTCTATGCACGCGTCTTTATGACAAGGCACCAGCCAGTTATCCCTATATCCATGCAGAAAACCAGGACTATATAAGTGTAAATCCTAAAACTTGTTCCAAAACTGAAACACCGATGAAACAAGATAAGCAATCGGAAACAAAAATGAAACAAAATTTTCAACTTAATACGGAACTGAAAACAAGAAAAGCTATCTAAACAAAAACACAAAATCACGATCTTAAAACAGAACTGAAACGAGATAGGCAAGACGAAACACGTTACAACATAAATTTATATAAGGAGATACAAAATCATCAACAGGAGCCAAACACTACAGCCCGAGACGTTAGAAGACACAAAATACCCCGACAATAAAACTTAAAGTGTGTGATGCAGATGAAATACGTATAAGGATTACAAAAATGACTAGGATAATTAAGAATAATTTGATAAAAGAGTATCGACAGAAAAACGCATCCGATGAGGACATGCGAACCCTAAGTGGTGGGGAGATTGTAGAGGAACACACTAGAAAGAACCGAAGATGCAAGTTATGTCACTCTAATTTCATATATCCCTTTTGGGGTTAATTAGCCATTTTCACTTCAAATCTCTTTCCTTTTTCGATACCCATGAATTACACCACCAAGACCAAGCTCACGGAGGAGGAAGACACATCATGCACCATACTGACGCATGATGGCACCAAGACCCACCGCAAGCTCAACAGAGGACGACAGAGGAAATGGAATCTAACCACTGCAGTAATAATATAACCGACGATCACGTGACTACCTCGTCTCCCTACAGCCAAAATTTATTTTTGACCTTTGCATTTTTCGTTTACATATATCTTGTTTTTTATATCATATTGGTAAACTTCAAATATTTTTTTTATATATTATGCCATGATCAACAAATGAATAAAAACTATTTGTCAAATTTTCAATTTAAAAAAATGCGTAAAAAATGGTTTCATGTGTTTTTTTTGATCTTTTTCTTTAAGAATGGTATATATTTGTATATACATGAAGTTTTATAGATACGGTTAAGCGTGTTTGATTATCTGATAGTTTTTTAAAAATACGCAACTTGTGTATCAATTCCTAAAAACGTAAATTTTTATACTAATTATAGTTAAATCGTACTGGTAACTAAAAAATATATCGCGTAGAAAGATCTGCAGAAAATAAAGCAACAAAACTGTACCTGAAAGTTTTAAAACACGCAATACAATAAAAAGAAACGGTATGCATTTACATCGAACTTGTTATTTTAATTTAATATGTTAATTTTATTTCAATCAAAAAAAAAATTATATGTTGTATTTAGTTAAACGTGGAAAAATGTACATAAAAATGTGCGGCTCAGTGATCCAAAGCCTTGTAATGTTACTTTTTGCTGTAAATACAAGTTTTATGTTGTTTTTGTATTTTTATAATTAGGAATACCGTTTTTTTATGCAGACGTATTTATGGGTAATCTCTTTACAAAGAGCGAAAAAATAAAGACGTGTATTACGTCAATACTACACAAAGATTTTTATATATTTATAGTTACTATCGTTTTTATATATGCGGGATTTAAAATTTGTTTTGGACACTTAAAGCTTTGGCGTATGCTTATATGTTTAAACGGTTTTTTGTATGTTGCGCATATATGCGTCATAACTCTAAAAGGGCCATTTTGCATCTTTCATATGGCCTTCATAACTACAAATAGGGTAAAAATCATGACGCATATATGCGTCATTATTTTAGTATAAGTTAAAGGGGTTATAACAAGGAAAAAACTCTGAATTGTTTTTTTTGAGGTTCAAAATTTTTTTGACAGGATTTTATATTCTTGTATTTTTTTACTGTAATTTCGTTATGAATGTAATTTTTTTTGACTGTAATTTTTTTTGACTGTGATCGTCTTGGACTGCAATAGAGTTTCGACTTAATTTGTTTTAACGGAAATGATTTGATGACTGTTATTTTTTTTGACTATATTTTTTTGTCGAAAGAAAGAAAAAAACACATAATGTATTTTCGTTAAAAACGCTAATATTAATTTTTAAGTAGTTTTCTATTTTTTTAAAAAAATACTATACATAAGGATTTAAAATGGCATAATGAGTTGTAAAACTAACAAATTTTTCTAGGTGATTTGTACTTTTTATATGTTTACTCTTTATTAATGTTGTAAAACACTCGTTTACGTAATTTTAATTTGTGAAAAAATATATATTGCAAAAAAGAACGCGATATATAATTTAAATTCCAATAAGTAAATAAATACGTATCTAGGCACGATTATAAATCCTCTTTACTGTAACCGAAGTTGTACTCATGACATTGGGGTTGTAGATATTCGTAATATATCTTTGTTATTTTCTAAAATAAATTGTTAAAAAAGCAGATAGACTTAAAAAAAAGAAACTATAATTTCTTTGTCTGAATCAACTATAAAATCATATGGGTTTTACAATTTTATATAGATTTTGGCGCATTTTAGTATTTTTAATGCTTTAAGTTTTTTTGCATGAATGTTTTGCAAAGAGAATAAACTAGTTTGATTTTTGCGGTGAAAAATTAAACAAATTTATGCGTGTATGTAAAATTATGTACCTTGGCATTTGGTTATTGTTTTTTTCGTATTTTAAATTTATATCCTTTTTTTATGTTTTTTTTTTTAATTTGCTGAAAATGTTATCGAGGGTAGATCCATAAAAAAAATTTAAATACCCCAAAATATAAATTTACTAAAAATTTTGTGCCATCGCGACAACTTATATCGAAAAATATTTTTATACAAAATATAAAATGTGCAATTATTTAACTGGTGTTTACATACAAAAGAATGCGCAATTTCTATAGATTTACATAACAGAGTATATCACTATGCGACTTCTTTTTAAAATTTTTAATTTTAAAGCCGCCTTTCTGTTAAAACAATTATCGCAGAAATACACAAAGGCGTAAAGCTTTTGTTAACAGCTATCAGACAAAAAAAAACAAGTTGTACAACAACAAAAATACTTATTCTTAGTTTATGATAGTGCAAGATTTTAATTTCTGTAAGATTTCAATTTCTGTAGTGAGTAATAGTGTAATTTATGGTTCCCCGATCTGTGAGTAAGGTCAAAAAACAGGGTACGGATGCTAATATGCGTTTTTTTTGCTTGTGTATATTTTAAAAACCTAATTTCATGTTTTTTCGTTGAAAATAATATCTTGTCAGTATTCTTATTTAACCTATGTCTCAAAATCGCAGATTTTTTACTGAATACGACTCTTATGGATGTATTTTTTATGTTGATGGCAATTAAAAAGAAAAAGACCATGGGAAGTATTTTTTAAGATACCTTAAAGATACTATTTAATACATATTTAAGACCTTTAAAACTTAAAGATCATTGTTCAAGACTTCATTTTATATATAAAAAACATAGTCATCGAGTATATTTTAAACATATAAGTACGGGTCTAACTTTTTTATATGCGTAAAAAATTGGTATATAAATCTACAAAAAAATATATGAATTACCAATTAAATATAGACGAAAAAACAATTTACTATTTGCTATGTAATTTTACTACTCATATATATCTGCTTTTTTTTTATAAGTATTATAGGTAAGCGTAATAGGCGTATTATGCTGAATAACCAGGCCGCTGAAATTTGGGATTTTCGACAAAAAATCCCAAAATCACTAAAAGAAAATATTTTTATTTTCATATAAAATCCCATTCTATAAGGTAAATTTTAGCTTGTAATAATAGACAAAAATATGTATAAATGCATTGCGTTACAATTTTACATTAGAATTACTTTAAAAAAAAATTAAATTCATCTAAACAAAACGTAAAGAATTTTATTAATTTGTAGTATTCAAAACGATATTCATATTTCATGTATTTAAGTCAGTTTTATTAAATACTCCCTCTTTTTATAAATAAGTGTTTGATTTAGAACCTCTCTTTCTCGCTGAAAAATAAACCGAATTGTACCAATGCAGCCTAACACCACCAGAACGAGGTAACGCTGCAGCAAAACCCTACGTAATGTAAACATCTCATTTTATGTTGTTTCTGTTGTTTTAATTTCAGGCTAATTACCATGACAATTAAAGCAGAGAATGTCATGATGCAGGCATCTATAGATAAATCATAAAACAAAAGATAACAGCAGCAACATACACATCACAAGTAATAGAATATATATTTACACAAAAATAATATCTTATCGAATTTATTCGAGTTATTTTTTACTAATATTTACCCGTTTCTAAGAGTAAAAAAATGATGTAATATAAACAATAAAAACACACTGGTTTTACTTTTCATCTAACATCGTATCTTTTTTTATATGTTAAACTATTGCAAGACTCTTTTGTATTTTATCTATGATAAATAAGACACTTTTTTTGACAGAGGGAGTTTGTTTACTTTCAAAAAGTTAACAGTTAAAGCATGATATATTTAATGCGGTATATGGCGAGTTTATATTTATTTCACAATAGATAATTTTTTTTTGTATTTTTAGATCATTATATGCGTATTATTTTTATATGCTTGCAACTCTTCTTGTAAAAAATCCTACATGAAATGATCATTAAAAGTAATGAATACGTTTTTACACGTAGTCTGTATAGCAGTATGTAACAAAAGTATGATAAGGGTAAAATGCATGCATTGTTTGCCGATCTGCTTAATTTAAACTACGTAAAAGTGGACCGGACATGTTTCTTGGCTACAATATTTTTGGATACACACATCAATTGTACTAGTAAAGGAATTTTGCATATTTGTGGTATAAAATTTGTCAAAATATATGTTTTAAAGGACTTTTAAATTCGGCTTTCTAAACTATTATAGCATAACTAACATTTTGACAGATTTGTTTAAGAAAAAACAAAAAATTAGGCACAAAATACAAAAATTAGTTCTTACTTTGTAAAAATTTTTTGCATGCAAGCAAGAATGTGCTTTAATATTATAATCCTACAGGTTCCCTAAAATCACCAAATTAAAAATATTAAAAATGCATTATTATCCTAATTTAGGAAGATTTGAAGATTTTTCTATAAAATCCCTAATTTTTAGAGGCCTGTGCATAACACGAATAGCATAAAAAAGTTCGACCCCTACATATAAGAATTATATACTCTGTATCGCATTCAACAGAAATATAATTTATAAGAAAAAAATATGCTATAATAAAACGAATTCTAACGCTCTCTTTCATTTTTTTCAAAAAATAAAAACCGTATAGTGTCGGTAAAAGCATAATAAAAAAGGGTGCTTTAATTGGCTTGATTGTTTTAAATACATCTAAAAAGATGTAAATAATACAATCACTTCCACTTTCTGGCAACGCTGTAGCTGCTCGTGTGGTTTTATAAGCGTCCAATTATAAATAATCTTGCATGACTGCAAAAAATAACGTAAGATGCCATTTAAGAACCAAGTCAAAAAGTCAACAGGAACCTCACAATGTGCACAACTAGTCTGTTTTGTATTTGAGTAGAATAGTAAATTTTTGACATGGTCCTGTGTTGTAAGGCACTTGATACGACAACAAAAGCGGTTGATATATTTTACGCTATTATCTCTATTTCTTAAAGAAAAAAACAAAGAATGAAAAACGTAATTAATCAGTGTTTGCACCGATGAGCTACAAGCATAGATCGAAAACACTTGGGATTTGTGGCTTGTAAAAAAACCGATGCACCAGATTTAGCGACTACTCACTGTACTACTATATGTTTGCTATAGCCGACAAAGTATTACCCCTGTCGTTTTTAGAAGTTCTAAGCTGTCGTCTAGAGCATGTACTGCAGTAAGAACAAATCTACAAATATACGCAATTTTAACATGCTTGCTAAAGAACTTAATTACGACTATATTACAAGATTTTTCCAACTGAAGTAGCTAGTCTAAAAGTCGTGCCCTAGAAAGGTGTACAAAATGCTTTACGATGTTTTTTATATGTAACAGACAAAAAACAAAAATTTTTTCATTTATACCACATTTAATATCATGTGTACTGCCTTTTTTGTAGATATAGTAAAGAAAATTAATAAGTAAGGTTAGTTTTGCAAAGTAGCCGAGTATTTCATCTACGTCATTGAATAAGAAAGAGTCAATTTTTTCTTTGTTTAACAATATGAAAAGGCAGTGGCTGCAAAATACTTATAGGTATTTCCACAGATTTGATGATCAAATCAATAGATTAAATTTGGTGATGGGGAAATGGTACATAAACCAAAAACTACTTCTTTGAACATTAAGATTTTTTAAAGTGAAAACTATACTAACCGGTTATAAAATGTAGAACGAAAGCGAAAAATATGAATAATAATACTCTTGTGCACGAATTACAAGATATATATGAAGGCGCAGATGTTGAAGAAAAATTTATATCAATTTTGAGATATGCGATATTTTTAATAAGTAATAATTTGATGGAAATAGAACATCTTTAGGGACTCGCTCATTTAGCCACGTTCATGTTAAAAAAACGCAAGTAAAATTTAATTTTATACTACTACAAATAATGTAAGTGTTTTTTCTCAATTGCAGTTTTTCTGAAAACAAAATATAGAAATAGATGTAATATTAGAAAAAAAAAGTCGAACTAGCTTAATTGTCAAATAAAAAAATGGAATTTTATAAACAAGACAGTTTAAACCAGGCATTTTTAAAATAAATATTTTTTGTTTTTTTTATCAGATTATTATTATTCATTTATTACTTTTTAACAACATCGTTTAAGACTATACCTGTACAATCTTTGTGTCTCAATATACTGCAAAAAGTAATCTTGCTTTTGTTTTCATCTAATAATATCCCAACACTGTTATCCATACACGGTTTCTCTTTCAATATGATGCTATCTTTAAATGACATTGTTTCTCGCCTTCACAAGAATGCTGCTTCTTTTCTTTATAGATTTACTGTGTGTACAAACAATGCAGACGTTTTTTATGATGCACATTGTAATTGCACGTTAAATATTAGTCGAGGAGCCATGATATTACGAAAATTGTTTTTGAGGGGGTAAATGTAATAAATGGTTGGCAAACACTGCTGTAAAACATCTTTTACAATTACAAAAAAAAAAAAGTTTTTGTGTTTAACGTTCAAATTTTAGTGTTGAACAGTAACTTTGCTATTTTTACCGTATTTTCTGGTTTGATGCTATAAAACCGCAAATTAAACATGTAAGTCTGCTGTTTATTTAGATAATATTGACAGATACATACATATATGTATAGTTTAAACTATATTTTTGCTCTAATTGTTTATGCAAGCTTTGAACATACAAAGTTTCGAACTTATATTTTCTATATATTTTAACGAGTTATGAACAGGGTTGGCACATTTAAATTACAAAAAATAAATCACAATATAAATCACAGTCTCTATCAAATACATATTTTGCATATATTTTTTTGTAGAGTGCCATCTCGCAAAAAACCTTTTCGCCAAATTAAAAAAAATTGATTAAAAAATCTTAAAAAAATGGGTATAATTAAATAGATAAAGGGCCAAAAAAAACATCAAATTTCGATAGTTAAAAATAATATTTTCTGAGCAAAAAAAACAGAAACACAAATAAAAATTATTAGTAATTTTAGACTTTAAATTGTGCTGTCAGATTTTAAACTCAAAATCGTATTTTAGTTTATACTCTGAGTCTCGATAATCATGTAAATAATCTAGACGAGATAATAAAAATGCAATGTCATGAATCTGCACAATGATTTATTGCTGATAATCCAGCATAAACTCCCATTTCGATCTTTCAATATATTTTTCGAACATTTTATCTTTTTTTCGTATGGGACGATAGTATAATATACAGAATCCAATTATTCTATTCCATGAAGACGAACCTCCATAGATGGAAGAAAAAGTAGGCAACACCGGAAATAATTTTTTATAAAGAAGAATTCAGCGAAGAGATTTTTGTTTTGCCGAACTGTGGAAGTTTTCTCATTTAATACATGTTCGAACCAGATAAATTGATTATAATAATTTTTCTACGTTTTATGAGGAGGTTTACAACCCAAAGAAATGCAAAACTCTAAATGGATGGAATCTTGAATTCATCTTCGAATGTTTTGCAGCAAATTTTTATTTTTCACCGGGAATTTAATAGTTAATGTTTCTCATTGATTTATATTTTTTTTACAAAAAAGACTGAAGATATTTTTACAAAATTATTTAATATGGTTTAATTTATTAATACCCCTCTTTTTGTTAAAAATCAAGTTAATGCCCCACTTTTTATCGAGATACTTATTAATGCCCGCTTTTCTTCAGAAGTAAAAACGTTCTTGACCAGAGGAAATTTAAAATAGAGGAAAAACAGCGGTAAGACATAGTAAATGGATAAATCTTGAGAACTTCAAACATCTTCGGAAATCGAACAGGTAACGACAACATATGCATCTATAAGTTCTAAATAAATAAACGAGAATCGTAAGAGTTGGACATTCTTTTTATATTTTGACATAAAACACTACCATTATTGCATAACAGATCACATTTATGTTGCAGAGACATACAAAATACTTAATTTAGGGACTTAGATTTGGCCATAATGTATATTTTAAAGGTCTGAATACTATTAAAATGCACAAAACGAAGATGTTATTAAACAGTTTTTAAAATTGTGTTTGTTCTTTGCCTATATTTGTGTTTTTAAGCGGCCTGGCCACCACATATACTTTTTACTTTATTAATAACGCCTGATCTATACCAAACACGCCAACTTTATGCAATTGTTTGGGAATAAATAATCGTTGTAATTTTAATAATATAGTCTACTGTATATTTTGTATCTGTTATGTAATAATAGTAGTGTTCTATGTTTAAATATAAAGAATGAACAACTCTGATAGCTGCCTATCTTTTATTTTAAAACTTTAAGATGCATTTACTGCATTTACCTTTATGATTATCTAAAGATGTTGGAAGTTCTCAAGATTTATCCATTTACTATGTCTTTACGCTGTTTTTCCCTAATTTTTATTTTCCTCTGGTCAAGGGCGTTTTTACATTACTTGAGGCAAAGTGGGGCATTAATAAATATCTCGATAATATGTGGGGCATGCACTTGATTTTTAACAAAAAGAGGGGTATAAATAAATATACCCCTATTAAATATTATAAAAAACATTTTCGTGAACCAAGATAAAGTTCTTGAACCGACGACTGTATAAATTGACTTCGAACAAGCCGTCAAAATTCATTATTGATAGTATTTCCCCATACAAGAATAACTAGGTGTTTTTTTTTTTTTGTATTTTGGTCGAACGATATAACGAAAAATACAAAATTTGTAGTTGAAAGAACGTTATTTAATTAGTGATACCTTTTGCAATGCTGTTGAATTAATTTTTGCTTTACCAAAAGACCCGATTGCGCCTATTGACATTTTTTCAAAAAACATTTTGAGGCTTCATTAATTTGCACATCCACAAGTGTCAGAATTCTTTCTTCTTGTTTTTTCAAATTGGATAAATAATAGGCGAAAGGGGTTACAAAAATAAGTGTGGTGTCATTTCAATAAAGTGAGAGGGAGATTACACAATGCACAGGAAGGGATTCACTGTTCATTAAATCGCCAAATAAACAAGAATAGTGTAGAGTTCGCTGAACTGGTTGGTGTACTAGGTGACTTTTTGATCTGCTTTGATATTGAACTTTACCGCCTTATTAATAGGGGTGATAATAAATCCAGAAAGAGAATATATATTAAACAATACAGAAAATACGTAATTTATGGGATAATTATATTGATACACGTATTGGTATTATTGTGATTTTAATAGGTGCAAAAAATTTAATAAAATATAATTCTTAATTAATTGTATTTTTTCTCTTATCATTGATAATTTAAATCAAAAATCATTTTTCCGCGAGTTGGGATCGGCGAAATGTTACTTTCCCTAATTTTTTATTTCTTTTAATAGTATGTTTAAAAATTACCTCTTAATGAAAATTAGACGGAATCTAAACGAAGGTTAATAATTCTTAATAAAAATGGTTTCCCCCCGCAACAAAAATGTCTTAAAGTACAAAAAAAGAAGCAAAACCTGTCTTTTATAGACACAATTGGAAATAAAGGCAATAAAAATTTAATGATTTTGGTTATCTACAATTAAAATGGTGTTAAGTTATTAGAAAGGTCTTTTCAACAATAAATAGTACAAAAATAAGTGGTAAAAAATTAATTTCGTGTTTTTTAAACTAAAATCAAAAAAATCTGCTTTAAATCAGATTTTTGATTTAAATTGTAAAAACACTGAATTAATCTATCCCTGGTTATAAATAGTATCAGGGCAAAAAATTAAATTCTAAAAAAAACGTAAAAAATGCAAAAGTCAAATTTATATTCGCGCAAAAGCTTAAATGGTATCCCTGCACAAAACAAATAACATTTGTGTTTGCGTATTATTGTAATCAAAAATTATAAGTTATTTTGACATATTGCGCAATTTAAACTTAGTCTGTCGAGGCATTCAATCTGTTTTGTTGTCGTTTTTGCCGTTATCTTTTGATTTCTTCTTTTATCATAAGCTTTCCGGCGTAGGGTGTTGTTTCTTACACCATATAAAAAAAACTGCAGTTTGTATGTTTTTTACAACGTATGTCATACCGCCATATGACTTTTATCGCTTTAACTGTTTATTCGGCGCTCAAAACTTCTTTTGCTTGCCCAGAATTTTGTTTTTTTGTTTTTGGTCTCTAAATTTTTTACAAGATTAATGTAACCTACAAAACACAGTATAGGTTCTGTTTTCCGAACCGGATTTTAACAATATGTGTTGGGATCGGACTTTAAAAAGTCCGCCCCTTATTATATAAATCACAAAAAGGGTGCATATATAGCCTAGGATTGGATGTTATTTATAGCGCAAACGATACAGAATTACGTTGTGCGCCGTTTGCGCACAAAAACCTGCATAACGGACAAACAGCAGCAATTTTTTTATTGGTTCTTATTTCGGGGCGATAGCGCATATAATCTTAGATAGGGCATCACAACTTGTAGTGATAGCGGTATAAAGATAGCTTATAACGGGTTACCGATTCAAGTCTTTTTTCAGCAATATGGTTTACATAAAGAGTAGGTTTAAATGGTATTTAATAAGAAGTCGAAAGTTTCTCTGGCTCATCCAAAAATATGTTTTTTTTATATTTTCTTGCATCAAGCTGTAGATTATTTACTATAAAAACTCACAATCCACGACAAAAAAAATTTTTTAACGTTTATTGCATCCTAATGCCGGTTTAAGTTCTTTTAGCTACCGCAATTTTTTTTTAAAAAGTATCGTTGTTGTATTTTGTTGTATCTTTTGCTTTAAATGTGTATCCTAACGAAACGTGTTCTTGTAATTTTTTTTTATATGCGTTACTAAAAAATGCAGTGTGCACTTGCAACAATCTTTACTTCTGTACATTTTTCTGTTTAAAAACTGCTTTTTAAACGTTTTTTTAAGTTATATTTGACCAATGTATTTCAGGCAAAAACGTAGTAATTTGTGTAAATATATGTGATAGACACAATATATCTAGTGTGGTTGTATATTTCCTATTTAAACATTTTATTTATTAAAAAATTGCCAAATTGTTATAAAACTGCAATCAAAAAGCAAAAAAACTAATTTTTTAGGTTTCCACTGCAGAAAAAAAGCATCTTTTTTGCAATAATTATTTATACGCAATTAGATTTTAATATACGAATTTTTTTTTATCTTTGTATACTTAAAGTATTTTACCGTTAATTACATAAAATTCTACAAATTATTACTTTTTTTATCCGGTGGACAACTCGCCCTCGGGGCATATAGACAACTCGCCCCAGGGGCGAGTTATTTATAAAAAAAATTACACTGGTAAAAATGAGAGGTTTGCAGTCTAAGATTTATAATTGGGATGTTTTTATTTTACCATACTGGACATTAAACTTAGAGTTTTTTTATATTTTTTTTAACAAACAAAAACATAAAAAAAAACGAAATAAAACAACAGGGCTTATGGTCCATTTATCTGCAATCTTAGCTGTTAAATAGCGTTTTTCTACCGAAACGTAAACTTCCCATAGCCTGTAATTTTATATTTTATCTTTAACTGATTTTATTCATATGATAAAAAGTTAAAAATCTATTGCAAGAAATGCAATTTACGTAAAATAAACCACAAATGCAATGCAGTGCAAAAACAAACAAGTCGCAAATACTACATATATGCAGTTTTTGTGCGTTCTAACGTTAAATAATTGTAGAAAGGTCGAAGGTAGGGAAACGGGTAGGGATAGGAGTATGGGTAGTTAATGATAAAATATTAAAAATTCCTAAAAATTATTTAATATTACAAAAGCATTAAAACTTGAATACAAACATCTTTATGTATTTTATATAACATCTTTACTACTTTTTTTTTATTTTACATAACACTATATAATTTTTTTTGAATTTTAAAAACACACCTCTACCCGAGTTTTCCTTTGTTCTTTGCGGGCATTTTTTACGACAACTCGACCCAAGGCAGTTGTCCAGACTTAAAAATTTTTATAGATCTTTGTCAGGGGCGGATTAACAAAATTGGGGGCCCGGGGGCACTTTTTTTGCGGGGCCCCCTCTTTAAAATTTAAGATTTTATACAAATATGTGCATTTTTCATAGCTTAGTTTTACATGTTTTTTTTTCTTAATGCAGATCTAGATGTTATAACATTTTAAAAAAATCGTAACTAAAAATAATAAGTAAAAAAAGCATGATAGCATAACATTTTTGTACCGCATGTTTCCTATTGGCTATAGTTATTTAATTTCTAGGATTATAATATAAAATCAAAAGTTGGAATAACTTTTCCCATATATATATATTTATTGCTTCTTTTTCTATAAAAAGTATAGATTTTGGTTTTTTTGTATGTTTGTTACTTTGCTAATTAAATACGTGTTATAGCTTTACGCTTATGTGTTTTTTTTTGCATATTGCAACAATCGGTTAGCGGACAGTTCAACAACTTGCCCATAAAAAGGAGGGGTGGACAACTTGCCAACAAAAAGTTAAATTAGATCAGATTTAATTCTATCACTAGTAAACAAAAACAAAAAATATATTTACTGCATTAATATATGTACAATGCTGTAAAACAATATATAAATACTTTTAAGTCAGTTTTTTGTCTTTTTTTCTAAGCACCTCCCACCCTTATCCTTACACAACAGCAATTTTTCATTCTTTTTGGTTTTTTGTATTTAGTTTAATGTTTGTTTTATTTTGAACGTATTATGGGTATCTGTACATGCTTTTTCTTGTTTTTCATGTTTTTTTTCGCGCGAGTTATCCCCTTTTCTTTTTTAAACTTTGACATTTTTTGATACAATCAGTTGAATTTAATTTACGCACTGTATAAAGTTTCAAAGATTATTCCATGTTGTGTTTTTTTTGTTACTGTACCCAACTATTGCGTTTTATATGAAATTGGCGAGTTGTCTACCTTCCTGTAATAATTGTATTTTTTTCTAGGTATAAATCTAAGTTGCCTTTACGCGCTATAATTTTTGCGCATTTTAAAATAGATAATTAAAATAACTAGCATAAAAAATAATGTTTATGATGCGCTTGTACAAATAAGAAAAATATATTAACGTCGATTTCAATAAAAGTATTAAATGTGCTAATTCTTGAGCAAAAACGATCATTAAGAAATATAATTATTTTTTTTGAACCGTTGTGGGTTAGTGGATACAGCCAGTTAAATAAGTATTGTGCATAAAAGTAAAAACAATTTTGAAATGTTTTTATATTGTATTGTTTAAACAAACAGTCTTGTGTACTTATGTATATGATCTGTGTATATATTGTTAAGGCTCTGCACACTTTACTGCATGATGTAGCATGTTTTTTTTTAATTGTAAAAAATACCAAAAAACATACACAACGTC
>JAQFYM010003276.1:0-19208 GCA_034694785.1 Agrenia bidenticulata | reverse complement strand
TCTAAAATCCGAGATTCTTGACGGACCCCAAACCACAAGACAGTAGTCCGTAATAGAGTTTATATAGGCATTTATGATACCCGACTAAACTATTAGAAACTTGTGCTTAATTACTCTCTCTCCCTTAATTTTAATCATTTCGAAAACTTGTGGTTTAAATTACTTATAATGGGATATTTTTAATATTTTTACTCCCGCATGGCGAAATACCGTGAAACTTTAATAAAATCAAATGAGAAAACGGAAACACTAAAATCATAATGATTTTGCAGATTATCAGAAATGAAGAGAGAAAGATTTCTTTATTGTTAAATGTAATTGTTAAATTTGTAGGCGTTGTAAGTTATGTATTTATTCTAGGGACCCTTAAATTTAAGGCACTCACAAAGATAATCTATTAATTTATTTTTCCTCTATTAAAAATCTTACTTTCTTACGTAATGTGTTATATGACCTAACGTTTGCCATTACGTTTCCGAATAAATTTTTGATCCACGGCAGCCATTTTTAGTTTCCGAGATGAAGTGGGAATAGTTATACAAAAATGCACAATAGGCTAAAATAATAGTTGTACTAAACGATTGTCGGTTTACATTCTCATTAGAGTGACTCGAATGAAATGCTTTTACAAACTAAATCTGAATAGAACCTTTTGGAAACATATAAGAAGGTGTTCTTGTAACTCGAACAAGTAAAGTTGCTATAGTCTATACGATAGTTGTAATGAACACCGGCAACTTAATTAGATGACCACGTGGGATAAAAACAAGAATAATTCCACCCTCTTCATGGAACACAAAGCATTGTAAAGAGTCAAAGTTAAGTTTAATGTGTATGATATTTTTTGTATGCTTTATTTACGCTAAGGAGTTTCCATGTTAAGCTAGAAATGATGGAAAGCCTCTGAGTCCATACCGATTTTATGTAAACTATTCTTATTTAGATAACGAAGTTCACTGTCCCGCAGAAAATAATCTAATCTCAGATATTATAGCATCTATGCTGATTACAATCTACAACAAGTTTTAAATGAGAACTGTAACTCTGCAACTAAAGAGAATGTCCTAATTGTGTTCCTTCTTTTGTGCCGATATCTCGTAAAGCTGAAGGAGTTAGAAAATCCTCCAAACATTCTTTCTTAGAAATTAACAAAGAGGTTCTAGATATAATTGTGAATATCCTAAGTGAACTTAAAAATCTAAACTTTATGAATCCTTTTGATGAAATGAACTTGTGATACCGACTAACAAAACTTAATTATATCTTCCTCGTGTCGCTTATGGAAGAACAAAATGCAGATTTGAATCTGTTGGCTCGTTAAATAAAAACCATCAATCAATCAATCAAGTATTATTACTATTACTAAGCCCAAGATATTTGTGTCATTGGTGTCCAGAGGGCTATTGCACAACCTGTGATCAGATTCCTGCAGGAAAAGCCGAGTTATCGATCAGTTATTCCTAACCTAATCATTTGCTGTCGATAAGTTACTAAAATTAAATTTAGCATTAAAAAATCGTAAGCATTTTTTAAAATTTTAGATTTCAATTTAACCATGAATTTAAATTGGAGTAACTAAATGGGGTAATTTTTTCCACTAGTTCCAAAATTCCTGTCTCAGTAGATAACTTTTTGCTAATTAATATTACAAATTTTAGTTAACTAATCAAGTCTTTGAATTATTAAAGTAAATCATCATGTTTACATCTCTTTACGATTGAATTTTTTCCTATTCACAATTAGAAACAATATGTTGCTAGTCCACCCTTCAAAATATTAACTACCTCTGACCAGGTCATGTCAGCTCTTGTCATCGACACTTAGCATTTTAATTACCAGAGCGGTACGTGTTGCAGTAGTTGCGCATAAATTAAGAGATCATATATTACCCAATATAGTAGCACAGAATAATAAACAACATTAAAATGCCCTGTAAGTTTACTAATATATTCTCAGCCCTCCTGACTTTTCCAATTCGACACAAAGGACCGAAGATTTGTCATTGGACTTGAGCAGTTTCTCCGACAGTCGGGGCAGACAAGTTTCGAAATTTTTGATCAGGCAGACGAAGAGATCGGGACGAAATCCTTTGCTCACGATTTCCTCCACGGTGTCGGGTGTACACGTCATCAAGTACCATTTTATTATCAATACAATTACACGAGTTTCAAATCTTAAAGGAAATCTGGAGAAAGCGGAAAATATTTCCAGCCATTTTTACCTTCCAGTTGAAAATGACGAAGGGAAGATATTTTTCAAGGCCTTTGGACAAATACTCGAGAATTTTCCAGCCCTTTGAAAAGATTCCAATCATGTGGGATAACTGTAAACTGAAGTTTGTGACTCCAAGGGCTAGGGACTTGATGACTGGGTATTTTAATTTCATTGGCATTTCTATGTCCATCTCATACGGAGGATGTTGGTGGCTTGTGCTCAAGCAATTATTTCAAAAGTAATTTAACTCTCCATTCCATTTGTCAATGTTTTAATTTGTATTCTCTTCATCTTGCTTGGATCTTGTGGAGCCTTGTTGGCTTTCATTCGTCTTTTCTAAGGAATCAGTGGCTTTCTGTTTCTTAATCAACTTGACCTACTGGAAAAACTTGTAGTGCTGATAAGGATATTAGCTGTCACTCACACCTTAAAACATACATACATACATACATACAAGGAGTGAACAAGATATTTAATTACATTCATAAACCTTTCAAATTCATAATCACAATTAATAGGATTTATTGGACAAGTGGTTGGTGAGGTAATGTAAGCAATTACGTTAGTCAACCCTTAAACATTTATTAATTCCTTTGAGAAATATTGAAGGACTCGACTGGAGGTATTTCATCTAGTGTGGATAGACTTGAGACGGCCTTTACCTGGATGGTCTACCTCTTCCTATGTTATCCAATAATCCTATTAGCCTCAGTCATTTGCAATTACGACCCTTGGTATTTCATCTTTAAAGTCTACCTGGTGACTCCAGAATTACAAAGTCGACCGATGATTCAAATCTCGCTACTCTTATTTAGGCTTGTGATTACCTTCATAACTACTTTTGAAGCTTGCAGAATATTTTGCTTGATAACAATCGCAGCTGTCAAGCTTATAATATCCCTGAAGAACATTCTAAGAACTCACATTGAGAAAGGAAAGTAGGGATTTTAAAGGAACTCATGATCTACAAACAATTAGAAATAGTCCTTAACCAAGGCTCCGCCTTTCTCCAACTAACCTGTACCACATGTATGGGAATAGGGGTACGAGTGTCGCCTTCAACTATGCAACGTTAAGAATGTACGGCTTGTACCACCATGATCTTTTGCACATTTATTAAAAGTCCAAGGATCTTTTGGAATGTCGGTGGGGGCAGGAATCCTTCCTTCAAGCGGATAGCAAACTTGGAGGTTATATTAAAAGAAAAATCAGAGCTATTCCACCCGTCAATATTTATTGTGGACTTGGTCAGCTTCGATTCTTTCCTGTCATCCAGTCGGTCGAGATTGAGTTTTACGCTGCCATATTCGATTACACTAGCAATGCATTGATATCTCTCCCCTAATTTTAATTGATTAGGATATTTACATTAGCATAACTAACGATAATATTATGCTACTAACCATCGTTGTACCGTGGGCATCTCTCTTTAAATACATTGATTAAAAAATAATGGCCACTTTAGTATAAATGAGGTTAACGGAGATGAAAGGAAAATGTTTCAGATTGGGCTCCAACTCTTGGTTCTTAGTTCGATGCGGCTATTTTGGGTTCGTTCGATTTTATGTTAATTATGTCTACACTAGCCATCGGCGGTGCCCGCTAAAACGGGCCTCGCCTAGAAAAATAATCAGCCATAGGAGCCGCCATTCTGGGCTTCGCGCTCACAGAGACATCATCATGGTGCACTGTGAAATTTGATTTTAGATAGCATGCGCAGGGAGCGGCAAATTCAACTGGTAACAGACATACATACACACACACACACAGATCCTAAGGCGGATTCTTAGTTAGATAGCCATCGGTACCCGCCATAACGGGCATCGCCTAGAAAACTAATCAACCATAGGACCCGCCATTATGGGCATTGCAGAGACGTCATCATAAGGCACTGTGAAATTTGATGATAGAAAGCATGCGCAGGGAGCGGTAGTTGTTCCATGTTCCATCTTAGCCCTTACCATTCCTTTACTCTGTTTTTAAACGATATAGAAGGATTCGAATGTTTTTTAAACTAATTTGGTAATTGTGTAAAATATTGAAACCTTATGAATTTTTATTCGATTGAAAATGCCTGGTTTTTATCATTATTTTATCTACTTATCATAAGGTTTTCCACCCAAACTCATAAGGCCCAATCAAGTCAAATTTTTTCTCTGACTTCCCCTTAATTTATTTATTATGAATATTAAATATTAAACTCATTTTACCGACGATATATTTTCCATTCGTTTCTTACGTATTGTGGAATTTTTTAAGTACGATAGCTAAAATGAACCAACCGCAGAAAATCATAAAGGGGATAAGAACAATTGTTTTGTAGAAGTTTCTTGTTGTTTTGTTTTCGGTAAAGAGTTAGTAATTTAATGTTAAGTTAGAAAGTATAAACAAACTCTCAATCCATGCCCTTTTATATAAACTGTCCCTATAAACCAAAAAAAATTTTAATATTTAAAAAATAAACCTTCAAACAAATAAAAGTTAATATTAGAAAATATCAAACATTTTGCAGCTACCATTGGAGGTGGTCAGTTATTGTCATTCAAAAAGTTAGTACCTACAGCAAAACAGAACCGGACTATCAATCTAAATTGAGCTTTAGAATAGTATCTACTCTAATCCAGGGCCGTAGTTAGCACCCGTTATAAAGAGCAGTTCTGTAATCTTGAATAATAAATTACAACATCAACTGGCATTGGAAACCCGAATTGAAAGAACAATTTAAAATACTTGGGGCAACAAGAGCCTTCATCATAGAGTGGTTTCAAGTAGGCCCCAAGTTCAAAGAGGAACACATCGATCATTATTTCTCTAGATTGATAAAATACTTGATAAGAACTAGTCAGTCCTTTTGTTCCCATCTGGTCCAAATGGCAAGCATAAAATATTTTACAAGGCCTTAAGATAATTACTCGAGCCTTTATCAACGTTTTCAAAAGATCCCAATCATGTGGGATAACACTAAATTAGAGTTTAAAGCTCCAAAAGGACGGCTAGAATGGGAAGGATATGGAGATGGGTCGGATGGGGACAATTGCCATCTCTGCAATGAAGAAATCTACCCGGATGGCGATAGTTTTACTTTGGATGGAATGAGATACCGTGTCTATGGGAAATCGGATCTGGGAACTGAGGAGGATAAGATAGTGGGAATACTTCAATGCTGCTATTGTTTCCATGAATTTCATCCTAGAAAGTGCACTCTATCTTTATCTGATAAATCTTACTTAAATACACTCTTATCGAGATGTTGGGCATGCCCTGGTTGTGTTCCGGAATTTTTCCCTTTAAAATAAATAATTAATGTAAAGACTATGTATCATTATTTTATCTAGTTATCATAAGGATTTCTACCCAAACTCACAATGGCCGATCAAGTCAAATTTTTTCTCTGACTTCTCGGTAATTTCCCAATATGAATGTTAAATATTAAACTCATTTTCCCTCCGAGATGTTTTATAATCTAATGGAATTGTGGAATTATGTGGGTACGATAGTTTAAACTCAACAAACGCAGAGCATCACAGAGGGGATAAAAAAGCAAGATTGTTTTAAAAAGCTAATGCTTCTCAATCTGAGTCCTTGCCTATTTTATGTTAACTGTCCCTTAAGCGAAAATAAATTCATAAATATTAAAAGCTAAAAATATTCAAACAAATAAAAGGTAATACTCGAAACTACCTAACTAAATATAACCCATGTCCGTAGGTAGCACCCTTTATAAAGAGCAGTTTTTTAATCGCGAACAATACAACACCCCATCAACCAGCATTGGAAACCCAAATTCAAAGAACAATTTAAAAGACTTGGGGTAACCAGAGCCTTTCAAGGAATCAATCTTGCACTAGATTAATAAAATAGTTTAAGAAATTGTCCGTCCGTTTGTTCACACCTGGTCAAAATGACAAGCAAAAAATATTTTGCAATACCTTTAGATACATACTCGAACACTTACCAACGTTTTGAAAAGATGCCATTCATGTGGGATAGCAGTACATCAAAGTTTAAAGCTCTAAAGACGAAGGACGTAATCACTTGGTATTTTTGTTTCATGGGAATTTGTGTGACAATCTCTTGCGGAGGGATGTCGTGGCTTGTGATCAAACAAATATATCAAAAAGAACTCTCGATTCCATTCTTTGTTCTTGTATTTTGCGTTGTGTTGATCCTTCTTGTATCTTTAGTAGCTTTTTTTGCTTTCATTATGATTTTCCATGGGGAAAGTGGCATGACTTTCTTCAATCAACTTGAAAATTTGGAAAAGCGGATTTTCTGTGGTAAGCAATGTCTAAAGAAATAATTCAACCTCTTGCAAAACCATTCAAATTAATTTAATCCCATTAATTAAAATATTATCTGATATTCGGGCATGGAAAGAGTAAATAAAACTAAAGGAAATTGAATACATTTTCTAGCAGGACATTTCATTGTGTTATTTTAGACCAAAATTATATTTATTAAAATCTGTTTGAGAAGCTCATTATTTTCATAAGCGGTTTATGATCAGTATTTTTTAATCGTGAGTGGGTTAAGATTAGTGGGTTTTATCAGCTGAGAATTTCCCTTCATTCATCAAATGAGATCTTTTATTAAGCAGTGGGCAATTTCCGCCCACCTTCGCAATAACATTACAGCTTTTGTAATTTTTTTATAGGTAAAAAATGGACTGGAGATTCGTCAAATGTGGAGAATTTGGACAAGGCACTCATATGTATACTTTACCTATTGCTCTGTTATCCAATAATCCTTTCCCTCCTAGTCATTTGGAATTATGACCCGTGGTATTTTATATTCAAGCTGTACCTTGTGAGCCCAAAATTCCAAGATATACTAGTAATACAAGTGTCCTTATTCTTATTTAGGCTTTTGGTTTTGTCTATTACTAGTTTCGAAATTTGTAGACTTATTTGCTTATTTTCAATCGGAGCTATTAGAGCTTTAATATCCACAATTCACATTCTGAATCAAATTAATAAAACAAACCGAGGATTTGTAAAAGAAGTTCTCATGTACAAGCAATTAGAAATCGTCTATAGCGAAGGCTGGCCCTTTTTGCAACTAATATGCACCGCATTAATCGGCGTAGGGGGTTTCCCTTTAAGTGTCGCCTTCAACTACGCAACGTTAAGAATGTACAACTCCGTACCCTTGCTTGTCTACCCTTACTTCCCTTCTGCCTCCATTGTAATTCCTTTCATTATCAAACACTCCCTCCCGTATGTTTTGCAGATTCATATCAAGTCCAAAAACCTTATTGAATGTCGGTGGGGGCAGGAATCATTCTTAAGTTCAGATAAGAAACTTCGAGGTTATATTAAAAGAAAGGTCAGAGCCATTCGACCCCTCAAGTTTCATTGTGGACTTGCACAAGTTCGCTTCATTCCTTTGATCGATTCTATCGAGATTGAATATTATGCTTTTATACTCAATTACACTATTAACGCATTACTTTCCTTCCCGTAATTTCAAATGTATTCAACTGGAGTTACAAAAATTACTTACAGTCGGAGCTTTATACCTGACTATCACTAAACTATTAGAAACTTGTGCTTAATTAATAAGCTAAAAATATAATGAGAAAAATCAAAAAAAATTCAGAATCGTGGAATTCAGAAACAAGACATTCAAAGTTTTCAGTTCCAAAACATATCATTTTTTATACCTTAATGATTAATTTTTTGAAAATTTCCCAAGACCTCAAATAATTATACATAAAAATATCAATCAATCGTTAGTTAGATACTTAATTTTAAACACAGTTACTTTCGGCTGGAACACACATTTGAAAAAATACATTTTTCAACAAATCAATCAATCAACACTTATTTAATTCCTAATTAATTTAATTAAATTAAAATTAAATTACTATTTATTAAGTTACTATTTTTGAAATGTGTAGACTAATTTGCTCATTTTCAATCGTGGCAATCAAAATTTTCATATCCTCACTTAGCATTCTGAATCACATAAATGAAACACTAACCGGGGATTTGTCAAAGAAATCCTCGTGTACAAACAATTGGAAATAATCCTTAACCAAGGCTCGGGAGTTATCCAACTAGTGTGCACCGCAATTATGGATGCAATGGGAGTAGTTATACCAAAAGGCACAGTAGGCTAAAATAATAGTTGTACTAAACGATTGTCGGTTTCCATTCTGATTAGAATGACTCGAATGACATGCTTTTACAAACTAAATCTGAATAGCGAACCCCTAGGAAACATATAAGAAGGTGTTCTGGTCACTCAAACAAGTAAAGTTGATTCTGTCTATACGATAGTTGAAATGAACACCGACAACTTAAGTAGATGACCACGTGGGATAAAGACAAGAATAATTCCATCCTCTTCATGGAACACAAAGCATTGTAAAGATTCAAAGTTAAGTTTAATGTGTATGATATTTTTTGTATGCTTTATTTACGCTAAGGAGTTTCCATGTTAAGCAAGAAATGATGGAAAACCTCCATACCGATTTCATGTAAACTAGTCTTGTTTAGATAACGAAGGTCACTGTCCCGCAGAAAATAATCTAATCTAAGATATCATAGCATCTATGCTGATTACAATCTATAACAAGTTGTAAATGAGAATGTAACAAAATGTTCGAGTCAGTCGGATTTTGGGACTCTACAACTAAAGAGTATTATTATTTGTTACTAAGCCCAAGATATTCGTGTCATTGGTGTTCAGTGTTGTTGCACAACCGGTGATCAGTTTCCTGCACGAACTCAGACTTCCGTAAGCCGAGTTATCGATCAGTTATTCCTAACCTAATCATTTTCTGTCGATAATTTACTAAAATTAAATTTAACATTAAAAAATCGTAAGCATTATTTAAAACTTTAGATTTCAACTTAAACCATAAAATTTAATTGGAGTAACTAAATGGGGTAATTTTTTCCACTAATTCCAAAATTCCTTTCTCAGTAGATAACTTTTTGCTAATTAATATTACAAATATTAGTTAACTAATCAAGTCTTTGAATTATTAAAGTAAATCATCATGTTTACATCTCTTTTAGATTTAATTATTTCCTATCCACAATTAGAAATAATAGTTGCTAGTTCACCCTTCAAAATATTAACTACCTCTGACCACGTCATGTCACCTCTTGCAATTAACATTGAGCATTTTAATTACGAGAGCGGTAGCTTTTACAATTTAGTTGTGCATAAATTAAGAGATCATATATTACCCAATATAGTAGCACAGTATAATAAACAACCTTAAAATGGCCTGTAAGCTTACTAATATATTCTCAGCACTAGTCACCCTGACAAACAGGTTAAAAACAGAAATGATTTCAGCAACTAAAAAAACAAGACAACATGACCATTTACGTCAACCATCTACTTTTTAACATCGTCTTCTCATACTGACTAACCTATAATAAAAACAAAGCTCTATAAAAGCTCAAACAATCCAACCCCCACTGACCACTTTTATTCTAACATCCAAAGCCAGATCTCCAAAACTATCTTCCATCTCCAACTTTAAATGTGGAAGCTCCTCCCAATATTCGCCCTTTTGGGCTTATCCATCGCTTACCCTCAAGCCCCCAAGGGTCAGAAACTCCCCCCTTACTCCTTGACTCCAGGCCAGCCCCCAGCTCCGGCCAAGACGGGGGCCCTGACACCTGGAGTGACTCCAAAATCTGCAGTGACCCCTTCACCCTCTGTGACCCCTGCAGGACCAGTCAATCCCTTCAACTTGACCTTTGTCGTCTCCGCGAGGGGGCTTCCAAAGTTGCCCAAGAAGAACAGCAAGGTGGACCCTTACGTGAAGGTGTTCCAGAGGCAACGGTCCTCCGCTCAGGCCACCACTGACTGGGTACTCATTGGCCAGACTGACATTCTTAAGGATACTGACAGCCCCGATTTCTACAATGTCTTTTCGTACGTGTGGACCAAGGGGAATCAGCAGGTTGGGTTTTTTATAATTATGTTAATCAAGATTATATTTATATTTTAATTATGGAAATCCTTTAATTTCCAGACATGGCACTTTGAGGTCAAAGATAAGAAGGGGAAAAAAGACGAGTCGATCGGAGTAGCAGATGTGAATATCGACGAGTACGTCCTCCAAAAGAATCAGGACATTACAATCAATCTGAATGACGGGGGCACTCTCATCATCAAAAAAACGATTCCAATCAAGTTTAGACTTTATGCCAGGTTGGGATTTCTTTGCGAAAATATTCTCGTTTTTAAAATTATTTTTAATTTTTATTGAACAATTTCAGAAATGTACCAAAGATGGACTCGTTCAATGGAGCCAGTGACCCCTTTGTCGAATGTTTCTGGAGGAAAGGAAAGGATGGGAATGACACCCTTTTCGCCACAACTAAAGTCATCGACGATTCTGAAAACCCCGACTGGGATCAGACATTCGAATTCGCTAATTATCAAAAAGGGGCGGATCAGGTGGGCATTTCTTGACTTGTAAATAAAGAGCTTGGAAATGAATTAATTTTAATGTGTTTATTTTGAAATGTATTTTCCAGTACCTCCATTTCAAAGTGCATGACAGGGACTCTGTAAGTGGGAATGACTTTATTGGAGAGACGTTACTAGAGTTGGATCCATGGGTGGCCAAGAGGGCTGCAAAAGTTAACCGGTTGTCCACTGACGCAACCAACAAGGCAACCTTAGCCATCACACCAGCTTAAATGTAATTATAATTGTAATTATAATTATAGTAATTACTTGTCCAGTATTTCTTGGAACATTTCCACCTTGAAAAAACAACGTGGCTTGTGAGGTGGAATTAATATTCATAAGACAATTTTTATTCACACCCCCGAGGGTCAGAAACCTGAAAAACAAGAATAAATCAATGCACACTTTTAAATGTTATTACAATTTTATTAAAAGCCATCAAAGCTCGTGAATTTTGACATGTTACTCAGAAGGAAGATATCAAGGTTGGGATTTCATAGAAAAGGATTCTTTTTATAGGAGATGACGGTATTTAATTTTTTTTTAAATTCCTGGATTTTAGAAACATGTAATATAATTTATTAACAACACACGAATTAAAATTGAATTACCACTAAAATTTATGGCGGCATCTTAGAGTTAGAGGTTATAGCCACAATTATCAGAACGACGCTATTTACTAATTAAATTTGTACTCGAGTTTTATAATGGAAACAGAGTTTCATAAGTCTCCAATGATAACGAATTTAATTAAATTAGACTTACAAATAGTTTATAAGCATTAATTAACATTACATTGAATTAATATTCATGACAGGAGCTAGAAACTAAAATTTGATTACTAAATTCTCCTCACCTCTCCACTTTTAAATCAATCCAAAAGGTTCTGAAAACTTTCAGCCTTTACTGTAACGCTTTAATGTCCTATGAGGAAATTAATTAGACAGACCCCCATGTAAGCTTATCCTATCCATCTTTTTTTATTAATATTCCCAATCCTGTGATAACCATCCTCAGTTGGTATTATAATTTAATTTATATAAAAGTTAAATGAGCTTTTCAACCTTAACTATACAATTTTGAACTCCATAAGAAATCCGAGAAAAATCAACAGCATCATTCAACACTGAGAAGCCAAGTCGTTTTCAAACCTTTTCCTAACTCCTCGTCCCCAAAGACAAAGGTAATTAAAAATGTTGTCCAGCTCGTGCATCCAAGTCTTCAAACTCCAGCCATTTCTATGTTCTCAATGCTGTGCCATCCCTTACGAATGGGACTCGGAAACATGTCGAATTAAAATCCAGACCTCGTCCCTCAAGCGTAAACTAAGGCTTCAATTCCTTAACTGGACGATGGTCCACTTTTCCCTCCTCCTACTCAACGGGGTCAAGTCCCTGGGGATGAAATATTCCCACTCGCCATTTCTATCTGCAATCGAATTCATGTGGTTTGGAATGTTGGCAGCCGTCCTCATCTTTTTCGTCTTGTGTCGCTCCAAGGAAAAAGAAATCATGACCTTGGTCAACTCGATTTTGGACAGGAAGAAGGTCAAGTTCCAAGGTAACGATCCAATCACTCATCTCTATTAAAGTCCCCTTCAGTTTATTTATTTTAACGCTAGATGAAGCAGATGAGAAGATGCTCAAATATATATATTTTAAAAAAAATTCATTTTCTGAGACTTCCTCCTGAGTCGGGGGCTGTTACGTCTCAAAGTGACCTTATTCATTCAAGTACCCCAAGTTTTATTCTTGGGGAATTTCTTTATCCCGGTAAACCGTGGTGGAATGAGGAAAGGCCCATATGGTCTGTGGTATCTTATTCAAGCTACGTGAGATAGGGAAACCATTTAGACTATCGACATTATGTAAATCCGAAGATTCTAGCCTGATAGTCCAGTTGGACGAAAACCTATCTTTACCACTGTGTTGTCAGTCGTGTATTTCAATTTATAATATACTTTTGACTAATTCGGATCCAGAAAGGAATACGAACCCCGAACGAGTACCCAACTATTAAATGACTTGACCACTCACCCAGGAAGACTGACATGGGAATAAATTCATATTTTTTATTTCAGATTAATGGAGAAACGGGCCCAACCACCTTCCATTCTAATCACAAAAGTGTACAAAATGTATCGTCACACTCAGTTGCTGACCATTCAGCTCAACTCCTGTTTCCAGACTGCCTGGCTGCCGACGACTGTGCTAATTGCAGGGCTCATACAAGTCGTCTCCCTCTATGTGTGCATCACAAAATGGGAGGACTTGCCCCCCTCTCGGCCCTTTTCCCCTTCCTTTTGTTGGGGCTACAGTTATCTTAGCTTGGATGCTTCGTTTCCGTTCCAAGGTTATGTTCGAGTCCAATGAAGTCAAAAGGGCATTCAAATGCTATGCGCCTCAGAGTCGGTGGTACAGGCGATTTTTGAGGTCCTGTGCCCCAATGAAAGTGGGATTGGGGAGTAGGAATTTCATTGACGAGACCACACCTCTGATCATCAATCAGTTTTGCATTAATCAAGCTGTCTCTTTAGTTATGCTGGATCCATAAGCTTATTCAATTCTCGTTTCAAAATTCTAAAACGGCCCTAAAGTATTAAAGTTTAAATCATGGCTTTTATTTATTATGCATCAAAAATGTTGTTAAGAATTTCCAATGGGAGTGAATATTTTTGATTACTTTTTAATTCCGGGACATTCCAATGCATATGAAGTAGTAGGTAAACAAATACGAAGGCTTTAATAAGTTTCCGCAACTCGCAAGTATTTATTTGGTCCTATTGACCCTCCCTTGCAACACGAATTAATGAATTCATCGTGGGGTGCAGTTGGTTTGTACTCGATACTCATTTCTAAATGACCACAAAACACCCAAAAATCCACCCTTCGTTTAATTTTCACTTATTGACTTAACCAGTTTAATTCTTGTTCATCTTTAATTCATTATCCTCTCTGAACTGCAAATTAAGGAGTTGTTTCCGGTATGATTGCAACATGTTTATTCTGATCTATAGTTGATTCAAAATATTGACAGGCCGAGTACACGGGTAATTGATGAGTAATTTAAGCTGAATACCCAAGCACTTATTCACTATGTTGCAAATGTCATTAAAATTCAGTTATTGGGGCATAGTATTTTATTCTTACTATATGAAAGGATTTATATTGCCAGTTATGTAACATGAATTGTTGGAAATATAATCATTAAGTTGGCCAACACATGCTTAAATTTATAAATTGATATGGATGAGCAAGTTTAAATTTACATGAGCAATTTAATGTAATTAAAGCGATTAGCACCAAAGTATTGGAATAATCTCATACCTTTTCATTTCAGCTTTCAAATATACGGCTTCAGTTCCAAAAGTACCAGCTAATATGGTCTTAGTTTTGAGATAGAGAGTCATACTAAAACTGCAATCTCTTATTATTATATTATTAGCTTTCCATAATAAATATCAAGCTAAGTGATTTGAGCTGAAATTTTCTAGTTCTTCGTCTCTGGATCAAAGTTCAGCAAAGACATTGACAATTCTCATTTTAACAGAACTAATCGTCCCGGGATTTCACGGTCATAAAAAATGTTGTCCAACGCGTGCATCCGAATCTTTAAAGTCCAACTGTTTCTAAGTTCTCAATGCTGTGCCATCCCATACGAGTGGGATGTGAAGACAAGTGGAATTAAATGCAGACATCAGCCCTGAAACGTAAACTAAGGATTGGATACCTTATGTGGACGATCGTCTACTTTTGCCTCACAATACTTAATGGGATCAAGTACCTCGGAACGAAGAGACACACCGACTTCCTTTCCACAATTGGTTTCATATGGCTTGGAATGATGGCATCCGTACTCGTCTTTTTCGGCTTGAGTTGGTACAAGGAAAAGGAGATCAGGATTTTGGTCAACTCCACCTTGGACTCTACTCCAGGCAGGTTTCAAGGTAACAGTCCATTATGACAAAACTGTTTGATATTCAAAGCCAGTTTTATTTATTTAACACCAGATGGGGCTGATAAACAAATACTCAAGTACATCATGACCTTCGGGACCGTACTGTCCCTCATAATTGGTCCTTGTATTGGAATTCTCCTCTGGGTACTCCCTTGTCTACCACCGTCTCCAGGGTCGACACTGATGGACTGTGATCTTAGTGGTCAAGTCGTTAAGCCCATTGGACACCTCACTACGTTCATCATGATTGAGTACTTTGAGCCTTTTCACATGGATCTATTCGGCGATGATGGGATTCTTTTACATCTTTTGTGTCTTTCCTAGGACCTTAGTCAACGTTTCTAGCCTGCTTCAAGATATTAAGCGGTAAGGGTGCCTGATTCTATTTCCGAAACATAAAAGTATAGTGCCCTGCAAGGGTCATGGTCCCTTCTGCTCGTCTATGACCCAAGTGTTCATAGTTTGCACTTAATCCAAAAATTGTATTACAGAATATTGGATGGAAAAGCCCGAGCAACTCCATCTCTCCTCAAGAAAGTATCGACAATGTATCGACATACCCAGTTGCTGACGATTCAATTGAACGCTTGTTTCCAGACTGCCTGGCTGCCACTGACTGTACTAATCGCAGGACTTGTCCAAGTCCTCTGTCTCTACGTGTGCATTACTAAATGGGAGGACTTGCCCCCTTCGGCCCTTATCTTCTTCATCTTGTTGACAGCCGACACTTCCATAATCTTGGGTGGGCTGCTTGGATTCGGTTCCAATGTTATGGCCCATTCCAATGAGGTCAAAAGGGCACTTAAATGCTATAAGCTTCAGAGTCGATGGTACAGAAGATTTTTGAGGTCATGTGCGGCTCAGAAGATGGGATTCGGGAGCTGCAATTTCATCGATGTGATGACACCTCTGGTCATAAGTCAATTTACTATTAATCAAGCTGTCTCTTTAATTATGCTGGATTCATAAGCTTATTCGGTTTTTAATTCTTAAACCCAAGTGTTTGGACGATTTCTACGTTTTTTTAATTGTTAGTAAATTGATAAATTAGATCTGAATTAATGAGAAGGGCATCAAATTCAGAATTGTCAAGCAATGAGTTCATAAATTTATAAATTAAATATTAGAGAACTGGACACGGGAAATTTCCCAAAGTTCCCAACAATATTTCTTCTGTTCCATTCCATTGGGCATGAAAGGCAAGCCGGGCATAATTAAATTGGGGATGGGTATTTGCCAATCTTAAGTTTCACTTTGAATGAATATTAAATGAATAAAATAATTAATACATGTACCTTGAGAAATAATTTCGGTTTTGAAAGTTATAAGGCTTTTCTGACTTGAATGTGACGTTTGACTCGGAGTTGTATGGGGAAACTAATTAGAGCGACCACCATGTCAGCTTATCCTATTCATCACTTTTCATTATTATTCCCAATCCAGAGACAACACTTTAATGTCTGGGTTGTTATGCTTTAGTTATTAAATTAAAATTAAAATGAGCTCTTTCATACACGTAATATTAATAGGAATAACATGAAATTAAACAGAAGCATTCAGCATTGAGAAGCCGCGAAGTTTTCACATCTTTCCCAAACTCTTCGTCAGTAATTATTAAGGTTAAAAAAATGTTGTCCAACTCGTCCATCCGAATCTTCAAAGTCCAATTGTTTGTAAGTTGCCAATGCTGTGCCATCCCTTACGAATGGGACATGGAGACAAGTCGAATTAAAATCCAGACCTCGTCCCTCAAGCGTAAACTACAACTTCGATTCCACAACTGGTCGATGGTCTTCTTTTCTATCCTCCTGCTCAACGGGGTCAAGTCCGTGGGGAGGGAAAGTTCCAACGCCGCTTTTCTATCTGCAGTCGGATTTATGTCCCTTGGAATGTTGGCTACCATCCTATCCTATTTTGTCTTGAGTCGATCCAAGGAAAAAGAAATCATGACCTTGGTCAACTCCATTCTGGACGGTACCGAGGTCACGTTCCAAGGTAACGACAACATCTACAAATACTGATTTGCTTTTAAAATCCCACATTAGTTAATTTATTTTAACACTAGCTGGAGCAGATGAGAAGATGCTCAAGTATATCTTGGTGTTTGGAGTCATTCTGTCCTTAGGTACTGGTCCCTGTATTGCAAGTCTCCTGTGGGTTCTCCCGTGTTTACCACCGTATCCAGGGTCAACACTGTTGGACTGTGACCGGAATGGCTTTGTCAAGGAGCCAGTTGCACAGCTCACTACGGTCTTCATGATAATTCAATGCGGTTCAAATCTTTTGGCATGGACTTATACTGCGATGATGGGGATCTTTTACTTCTTTTGTGTCTTTGCTGTAGCAGTGGTCAGCATTTCAAACCAACTCAGAGCCATTAAACAGTAAGTAAATAGTGTATTGGGTTTTAATTAAATTTAAGGGTGAGCTACTGAATCTGTATTGTCTGTCTGTCTGTTTGTTTAGAAAGGCCAAATGTTCATTACATTTTAGGGTACATGAAATCCATAAACTAAACTTATAAAAGTTAACAGAACAGCTTGTGTCAAATCTGAGGAAAAAATAATCACTAACAATAATTGCCTTAAATATATGTGCGTGTGTGTATGTGATACTTTGAACCTGTTTCCCACCATTACATACTCAACTAGTGGCTGACAGGCCCATACGGGCCACTACTTGATTAAAATTTTAATTCATTTGGCAAGCGCGTTGGAACCAATTTTATAAAGTAACCCTTAAGATCAAACGGGGTAACACAACATCAATTCTCTTAGTCTCACTGCCCCCATCAACCTTTTTCAGTTTTAGGTCACCCCATCTGGCCCCACTAACCATTTACAGCCCAGCCCCATTGTTTACCTCCTTTTAAATCTGATTTTCTACCCCCCGCGCTCTGCGTTAGTTTATCTTCTTCAGTCTCATCGCCGACATTATCCACTCCAGGGTCAATTTTATATTCATCTACTACTTAAACTTGTGGAGGATTCAAATTTAAGCTTGGTGAGAATTTGCCGCCAAAATTATAAAGTGTTGGGTTGGGGGTGGGACGGAGGTGGTGGTTAGGTGGAAGTTTAGTGAGGCAGCGGAAAAGTTGGTGGTGGTGGGGCAGTAAAGTATTTTTTTGACCTATTCGGATGTCACAGGTCAAAAATTCGAAATAGCTAATTTGTTTTTTTAAGTTTGCTTGATATTTTAAGCCACTAATTAAAAAACACATTTTTGAATTTTTGACCTTTTGAAAGGTCAAGAGGTCACTTTTTCGAAAAATAGACGCATACTAGGACCCCTACAATAATTCAGGGCTTCTAATGAGCTATTCAACTTTGACCTAAGTGCTCGGGAAGTAGGATTCTATAGCATCGGACAGACAGACAGACAGACAGACAGATATACATTTTAACACTTTTATAGAGAGGATTTTAAAGTTGCATACTGCCCCTAAAACTTATGAGCACCACACAAATTGACACTTAAATTTCAAAGGCCAGGATGAGAATAAATTCATGTTTTAAATTTTAGAATAATGGACGAACGGGCCCAACCACCTTCCATTCTAGTCACAAAAGTGTCAAAAATGTATCGCCACACTCAGATGCTGACCATTCAGCTCAATTCCTGTTTCCAGACTGCCTGGCTGCCACTGACTGTGATAATTTCAGGGCTGATACAAATCGTCTCCCTCTATGTGTGCATCACAAAATGGGAGGACTTGCCCCCCTCGGCCCTTTTGTTCTTCCTTCTGGTGGGAGCAGACGCTACAGTTATCTTAGCTGGGATGCTTCGATTCGGTTCCAAGGTTATCGTCGAGTCCAATGAGGTTAAAAGGGCATTGAAATGTTATTCACCTCAAACTCGGTGTTATCGAAGATTCTTGAGGTCCTGTGCTCCAATGAAAGTTGGATTTGGGAGCAGCAATTTCATTGACGAGACTACACCTCTGATCATCAATCAGTTTTGTATTAATCAAGTTGTGTCGTTAGTTATGCTTGATCCATGAGCTCATTCAATTATCCTTTCGAAATTCAAACAGACTCTTGTTGTAACCTTACTCAAACAGTTGTAGTCAACCAATTTATATTGGGAAGCCAAGCATTCAATTTTAATGATGGCTTGTTGTTTATTATGTACAAATTCTTGTTCACAATTTCCAAAGAGAGTGAATATTATTGATTATTTAGTTTGCTCTAATTCACCCTGCACACGAACTAATGAATTTGTGGAATTTTATTTTGTAATCGTTACGAATTTAATTGTCCTTAAGTGAATTAACCAGCTTAATTTCTTGTTAATTTTTAATTCATTATCATCTCTGAACTGTATCTTTATTCTAATCTATGGTTGATTCAAAATGTTGACATTCTCAGGACGAGGGTAATAATTGATAAGTAACTTTTAGTAAATACCCAAGCATTTATTCACCATGTTGCAGATGTAATTAAAATTTAAGTATTGGGGCATAACATTTTATTCCTAGTATTTGAAAGCATTTATATTGCGAGTTTTGTAACATATTAAATCATAAAATTATTATGTTGCACAATAAAAGCTCATATTGGAAAATAATCTTATGCCTTTACATCCCAGTTTCGAAT
>JAQFYM010003275.1:0-19209 GCA_034694785.1 Agrenia bidenticulata | reverse complement strand
TCTATCGTAATTCTGCTTCTAAAGCACAAAAAAATCAGGAATAAATTACATAATTTATTTCCGCGTATCTTATTCGAACTTTTTACATGTAAAAAAAATCAATAAGGCATACATTTAAAGACTTAACACAGAAACTAAAGTGCAACAATCGACGTACCTACATTCGCATCTTTTTTGCAAAAAAAGCCCTGTACAGATTGCGTGGAAACGGTACAATTTTTCTTTCATTTGGGTTAAATTAAATATATTACACAGTAAGGCAAAAACACAATATAAATTAATGCAATTCTTTTCATATTGAGACAAAAATACACCTTCAACCACTAAAACGGTTATGTAAAATTATAAAGTTTAATATGCAAGCAACGTCTTTTAAAAATTACTACGTACACTAAAATTGTATTATGGCAAAAAGTATGTCTAATAAAAAAAACAAACCCCACCCAACTCATATTTTCATAGTATTTTATGGGCATTTAAAACGCAAAAAGAAACAGAGAAAAGAAACAGAGAAAAGAACCATAAACCACGTATTTTTAAAAGTGTGATTTAGCTTTAAAAAAAAAGTTTATACTTCTTTATCATATAAATTTACTTTTGTAATAACAGTTATGATTTATATTTCAAAAACTAATAGTACAAAACAAAAAACTGCAAGAATGTCCAGGATGTATATTATAGCGATTACGTCTTCCATAAGGTTCTTTGTAATATTAATAAACATAAGAAGCAATGATTGCCTACAAAAAAGGGTTTATAAGATGATACTTAGTATACAGTAAAAAAGTGCAAAAAACTTGTTCTGGTATGATTTTAATGCAAACATTTGTGTTAAATGAATATATTTTAAACAAAATTCCCTTGTTTTTTTTTATACAGATTGAGATGCCGTAAACAACATTTTAAACTCAAAAATTTTTAAATAGCTGGCAAAAACTTAATTACTAATTATTTCTTTTGTAAAAGCGTGTTCAGTAATTTTTCCATTAGTGATTTATAGTCTAAATTAAGTGGGTTAAAATTTTGATTTTGTTTTTTTTTTTTATGCTTATAAAAAAATCCAAGGCTTTTTTTTTCATTGTGAATTTATGTTTTCAAGCATTTCTCACCTGAGCATTATGATATACATTTAAAATATTATAATAAAATGTATAATGGTGAATTTTCTAAACGATTTAACTATGAAAAAATTATAATAAAGATTCTTTTTTGTGAAAAATAAACATAACCGTCGTATTCAAAAATTTTTTTATAAGTGAAAAAAATGTTGCCCTGTTTGGACTGGCGCTTTCTATTAAAGAACTATAAAACAGTTTTTGCTGCCTTTTAATGTGCATTCTCTTATTTTTTTTTTTTGTACTGGCAGCAAATAAGTCTCTTTAGTTTTCTTCGGTTAAATCTTGGTTTACTTCAACCAAATTTCGGGACCCCCTAAGCCAAAAGAACACTGCATGGATGACTCTGGGTACGCGGTTATATCTGCCACCGTATAACTTGTCTTTTTACTGCTTATTTTTGCGTTTAAATAAAATCAATCAAAAAACTGCAATAAAAGACAATATTTGTAAATTTTTCATTAGTTAGTTATGTAAATTATATTTTTTCTTTATGGCGTATAACATTTATTGCGTAGTAGCGCTTTTTTCATTGCTTTTGTTACTGATTATCTAACCGAAAAAAATTATATTTTGCTGTTGGTTAACTATCTTTATATTTAAAAAGTCTTACAATCGAAAAACATAAGAAAAACAAATTAAATTTATTAACATATATTTTAAAAGCTACAGCACGTTAGAAGTGTACGCGTTTTGTACTAGTAAAGAGAACTACGACAAATAATATGCTGAAAAAAAAACAAAATTTAGCAAAATGCATAAATATACAATTTTTTTTTTTTCGTGTTTTTATATCTGTATTCTAGAAACTAAAAAAAACGCCTGCATTCAGCGTAAAATGCACAGTTTTTTAAAACCAGTTTTTAATATACATGTCGGTTGAAACAAAATTGTATTCGCTTTGTTTTACTGTCAGATATAAATCGTTGTTAGTTATTCATAAATTTTATTGATAGCAATCAGTGTTCGTATATTCTAATAATATAGACGTTGCGTATACATTTTGCGAATACAAACGGTTTTAAATGATTAAAATAATTTTAACACACAAATGGTTGTTATAACTTTACAAATTGTGTATGCGTACTGTTCAAAACGTCTCATTTAGCCGTACCAGTTGCATTAATGTATTGTGAAGAAAATCCGCTTTTTTTTGTACAAAAACTTATCTTTTTTGTAGGTTGTATGCCGATAAATTGCAAAAACTGCTTCGACAATTAACATGAAAATATCTTGTTTGCGTTTTGTTGTGTGTTTTTGTTTTAAAAAGAGTTAAGTCTTATATATCCTTTTTTTTTTCTACTTATAAAAAGTGCCTGTGCAGTTCTTGTAATAAATGGCACTTCACTAATAGATATGAACAACACAGTCCTTTCGTATAAAATTAAAAGTGAAGTTCACGCTTAAATCTGTTTACTTACAAAATTATAATAATATTTAGAAATTTTTTGACAGCATCAGTTTTTTGTTTTCTCTACAATACAGTATAAAATCTCGACATATCTATATTAACTAAACAATAGTTTGTTTTGTTTTTTCGGAAGATTTCAATGCACACCGCTTTTTTATACAGTTTGACACGTTTTCTATTAAAACCTGTGTTAACGTTGTATTCAATAGTGACAATAATTTTTTAGTACCCAAAATAAAACTACAGCATTTTTATACGGTTTTATAAAAATATCACTGAATTTTTTTGACTACATTAATGCATTTTTTACAAATATTTATGTAAATTTCTATACGTACCAGACTTAAAATAATCGACTACTTGCTGTTTGTTTAACTTAGGCTTACGTAAAAAACTTAATTAAAAAACCTTTGAACAACACCAAAAATACATAAAGTTTTTTTTTTTTTTGGGTTAATGCTTTTAATTTTTTTTACACCATATACTAGATTAAAGCAGCATTTCAAATTTTAAAAACACATTTGTTTTTTTTTGTATAAAAAAAAGCTTTTGCTGGATTCATAATATCTACAAACATTTTTTTGTGTTGTATAATTCATAGAAATAAAAAACAAATTACTTAAAAAAACACCAAAAAAAGTATAAATAATGCCGCGCACAACTGTTATGCGGCTAAGGTCAATTTATACGCATAAATTGCAATTAAACTTTTTTTTTTATTTTGTTTTTTTTTTACACTGCAT
Organism: Agrenia bidenticulata; assembly: GCA_034694785.1. Lineage (NCBI taxonomy): Eukaryota > Metazoa > Arthropoda > Collembola > Entomobryomorpha > Isotomidae > Agrenia > Agrenia bidenticulata. Next base: position 15,940 of record JAQFYM010003275.1, on the reverse strand, counting down.
TTTCTTTCTTCGCATACCATTGCAGCTTTCTTTACTTTTATTAGGCATAAACTGTAATTCAGGTCATGTTGTTAGTTCTAGCCTTTTTATACCCAGATCGTAACGAACACGGTCCTTGTAGTTACAAAAAAGCCATTTGGATTTTTTGTTTATTTTTGTAAATTTTTTATACTAACTTAAGTCTACAGAGCTTTTTCTTCTATAAAAAAAAATTATATTAGGTTATACATATTTTTATTATATGTTTGACAATAAGTACACAATTTAAAATTTACTAAGATAGCAAGTCTAGAAATATACAAACATCTAACATAAAAAGTGCATTTTTTTTTATGAAATTTAAACCGATTCTAAACATAGTAACCTTATCTGAAAATTATCAGTCCTTATTAAAAAAATTCTATAATAAACACGTTTGCAAGTTTTAAGTAATTTTTTGTTATGTTTATTTTTTTTTACTTATTCCTAGACAAAAAATAATCGTAAATAGATGAAAGTAAAATTTTGTTGAAACATGTTTTTTTAATACCCAAGTTTTTTTTTGTTTACTCGCCTGCATAAGAAACATTTTAGCGTGCCATAGAACAAGTCCTAGCATAGAAAAACATGCGACCGAACCAGTTCTACAAATTTGACTATAATTTAGAAAAAAAGAATATTTTTAACATTTTCTAACAGTTATTTTCTGCAAAAAAAATGATTACAAGCATGCACTTTTGTTGCAAATTTTGTGTATAGATAATAGTTGCCACTATAAATGATTCTTAAAAAGAACCAATAAAAAAAATGGCAAAAAAAACCGCGGCTGCGCAATGTAAGTACCCAAAAAATGTGCATCCTAGATGTAAATTTTTCGAACCTTTTTTCGTAACCATCTTGTGATATTTTCTCTTCTCGCTGCTGTTTAGATACCTTGTTATTGTTATACAAATGTTCTTTTTACGCCTAATCTTTACGTGAGTTTCTTTTCCAATACGCATTTGTAGAGCATCAAAATGTAAATTTATTAATACCTCCTTCTATTTTGTACACCCCAACTACATGCAATCCTAGTCTTCTGATAGTTACGGCATTTTGTTATTATAAAGGCAATCATAGAGAAAGAAAAACAAGCTTTGAAAATAGTGAAGGAGATGAAAAAAAAAACTGTGTAAATTTCAAAAGGATAAGACAGGCGATACATTTTTCAAAACCGAACTTTTTACAAACAATATGCATTCCTAGGTTTTAGGGCCCGATAATTTTTTTTTATATACAACGACAATTACTAAATAAGAAAAAAGCACAATGGCAAGCAGAAGTGTGTTATTTACAAAATTCTTGTTTACATAGTCTGCATCAAGATCCCAGGCTACAAATATATATACATATATATATACCGAAAAAGTATAATATAGACAATCTCTTTTCATTCCTTTGTTTTGACTTTGACTTACTTATGCCGAAATTTGCACTAAAACTCTATATAAAAAAAGAATGCGAAAACAAAAAACAAAAAAGTCAATCGAATATTCAAAACATGATTTTGTTTTTTAATCATAGTTCAAACTTTTTAGTAAATTTCTAGTTTTTTTTGCGCAGAAAAAGCCACTCTATTTTTTTAAATGGTTAAAGATGCTCTGTCGCAAAGATGTAAATATATTTATTATGACGGGAATGCAATTTTTATGCTGTTCAAAGCAAAAGTTACTGTGTATATATTGCATTTAGAGCTCGAGCTCTTATGCTTTAGTATGGCGATACCACGATTTTTTTTTTTTGGGTTTAAATCATACGCTTGGCCTTTTTTACAACACATATTTTACTACTAAAAATCTGGTTTTTCTACATTTCTTTCTACCCTTTATATATTTTTAAATAAGTTTCGAAACAATAATAAAAGAGAAACGTGTAGGTAACTAAAAAACCTAAGCGGCCTATCAGAAGGAACGATATTGCCAATGTAGACACCGTTCGATTTTGCGTGCGATACGGGTACAAAACGTGTAAATAATAGAATAAGTGATTTTATTTATAACAGCTTAGATATTATAACGATAGAAATTTTATAAGGAGAATTAACAATAATAATAAAGCACTTTAGTTGTGTTCAAATTTTATAAGGATTGTTTTTTTGATGAAGACATATTAACCATAATCCATAAGTATTAAACAAAAGTGTAGAAACACAAACAAGTGAAAGTTAAAAACAGGCAAATGAGTAAGCGAATTGCGATGTGTGCTGTGTTACAAATTATTATCGACAAATATAGCGTAATACTTTACGATCATGCCAATAAAAATAAAGAAAATATTTTTAGCATAAGATTAAAAGAAAATAAGAAGAGTTAAATTTTACGAATACAGCTTAAAAATAAAATATTTACTAGTGATGACAGAAATACTAGCAAAAATAAAATTTACGGCAAGTGTTTCAAAGATAATTTCAACAATGATAGCTGATTAGATTATTCTTAAGTAAATTCATATAAAGGATAAGATACGGATAACACAGACGTATATAAAAATGTCGATATATTTCTTATTATGGAGGTACAAGACCAGACATTTAAGCCCAGAGAAAGATTTTGATAAGCCAAATTATATAGAAAAGTAAGAGGCAGTAATGACTTTATGACTTTACACAATATTATCACAGATGAATAACCTGAAATGTTCAAAAACACTTAAATAATATTCGAAGAATTAAAGGACATAATATAAAAGAAATAAATATACACAAACTAGATGCAAACAATCAGATAAAGGAAATAAAGCCTAATAAATGCAACAATACAACAGAATGATGCTAGTAAAAACATTCCGTAAACAGATTATAACGCTGCATCAGCAATGCATATCTATAGAATCAACAAAAAAGGTAAAATAGCCATCATAAACATATCTCAACAATCTCATCACACAATCACACGCAAAAAAAGTACCTCTGGCGAGTAGAAGGAAATTATCTCTGTAAATTTTTAATATGTACAATATATAACAAAAAATAAAGTTTGCGCGTATTTAAGTATAGACATAAACTTAATCATTAACCCAGTAAATATGTTTACTATTTTAGAAGAAAAAAAAATAATAAGGCAGAATTGTATCATTATGCTTATAAAGCATAAAAAAATGCGCCAAATCAATCATTTTTTACAACAGCTAACTCTGTGCTAGATGAATACCCTAAACGATTACAGCAAACAAAACTGCCAGATTATTTCTTTTACTTGACACGGTAATTCTATAGCCTTATTGACAAATCAACATTGATACTGGTATGATGCCCTACAAGGAAACCCTTTAAATTCCTTTATTGGCACAGTTGGGTTAATAGGCAACCAGAAAATACACTTAATGATAATTTAACTTATAAATGCTGTTAATATTGCAAAAATGGGTTCTAAGGGCCAGCTAAGGTTGCTTTTTTATAGACCCGCTGAGATGTACAGTTTGCACTCGTCAAAACGCATTTTAATGCCTTTTTGCGCATTTTTTTAGATAAGCGAAAAACGGAAGCAATTTTGGAACATAAATTGATAAGATATGAAAACAAGAACGTTTCATGATAAGATTTCAAATATTGAATTATTGGTTTTGATGCGAGATTATTTCTCTATATAAAAGTAACGAATTAAAATAGAGAAGATCTATTTCAAACGTGTTTTTTCCACCTAGAAGAAATGCTGCCCGTGATAACACGCCATATTCCGACCAGCACGATTAAAAAAAGACAAGGTAAGGAATGCCGATATAGTCATATATGAATACACAAGTGGCTTATGTTTTTATCACAGAATCCTTCTCTTATCTATAAAAATTGAAATATGCGTATATCTTTTGCGGTGATATATGGGACGATGGTATAATTTTTAAACGGATAATTTTTACACATTTAAAAATCTAGTAGAAAATTAAGATTAACATTGAAATGTTCTGTTTGAACTCCTGTTTAAAAAACGTATCGAGCCTAATTAAAAGCAAAATAAATGCAATAAATTAGCAACGCAGGTCTTCAAGAAAGCTTGATAAAGACAAATTATATCATGGGATTATACGACAAGAAAATACATAAGTGACATACATATATGTACGATCTTTCCGATATCTATAATTAAAAATATAGTCAATAACACTACTTACACTAAATCTTTAAGAAAAACACGTTACGAGGCAAAAAACCGCATGTGTACAAGATTTAAATAGTTTTATGGGCATAACTGATATGGATCGAGCTCATGCGAATTTTAATGTCCTATAAAAAAATATGGACGCTAAAAGTTAGTATATTATATTTTAAATTAATGCTTAATGTTGTATGTATTCTTTATAACCATTGCAATATAAAAAACTGTGCAAAAAGGTTTTAAACTTTTGGTTAATGTTCCAATTTAGCATTCTTGTTAGATTATCATTAATTAAGGTTAATAATCACAAGCATGTAATCCTACTTAACATAGCAAGCAAATCTGCAAATATGGCTATCCGTGAACAACAAGTAGTATTTGCGCAGATTGTGACGTTTTTATGTACGGTAAAACATGTTTTTTTAGTTTTCAGTACAGTTTAAATAAAAAAAGTAAAAAAGTATGGTTTTAAAACAACTTTGTGTTCATAATCTGTTTTACATGAATGTCTGTGACGTTTTAAGCATTTTCTTCATGTATTAAGATGCGTTGTTTTGCGTATTTTTATAATTATATATATATATGTTTTACTATACAATTCCCAATATATTTCCCCATTTCTATTGTTATTATATATGCACGCGTACCTATGCTTTTGATAAAGTGACTGAAAAATTCTGCTTTCATGTTTTTTTTACTAATCTTTACTAATACAAATAAAAATTTTTAATGCATATACAAATGTTATAATATCACACCCTTTTTTTTCATAGTTAACATTTACATTGTCCGAAAGTGATCTCGTGCTATCAGATATAGCCGAACAATTGTTTACTTAGCTGATAATTACCTCTAAATAGGTATAGTACTTCAAAATTTATTGAAGATGTTTATCCAAGATGTTGTTTTAGCTGCAATGGTTCAAAAATCTAGTTTAGTTTTTCAAAAAAAAAATCCAAAATAAATATAAGGGGTAGAAAATGAAAAATCATTTTGGGGTAAATAGAGCATTTTAGTGTAAAGTTTTTTGTTAGCTTAATACATTGTCCCATAGTATGTTATTGTATTTTTATTCTGTTTCTTATTGTTGTAAAAAAAGACAAAAAATTTTCTCTATCAAGCCTCCACGCCCAAGAATGTACATTTTTTATGGCAAAACTTTTTGTTATATGTAATAATGCGCATGTTATATTTTTCTTTGATATTTGCAAGGCCTGTTTTTTTCTCCTTCACTATGTTATAAGCTTTGTCTCTTCATCTTTATTCTTAGTTTATAATTAAAGCCTTAATAACTTAACCAAAAAAAAAGTGGAACATTAAGTAGATTAATACTATAAGTAAGCGGATTTAGAAATTGAACCCATCCATTTTATGTAATTTTAAAATACATATTTTTATCATTTGCCTTGTTTCAAACGTGACAATAAACTAAAGCAAAGACACAGCCGTTGTCTTAGTGCCTTTTGTTTTTTACTATGACGTTAAAGATGCATTTTTTATCATGTTACTGTTATTACGTTTAAAAAGGTACAAATATGTATATACTTGCATTAACATTTTTTTGTCCAGTGTTATTTGTTGGTTAAGACGAAACATAAAATACTTTGAACACGGGCTCGTTTAGTGTTCGCTAGAGAGTGCTTTTTTTTTATTGCTACTCTTCAAATCGTTCAAATGCAAATCAGAGATACTAAAGTGTAATGCCTGAATAATCAACACGAACAATCGAACTTAATTGCATTCATACAAAAAACCGAAAAATACTAATAATCAAAAAATTTATTTTCTTCTGTGAACAAAGAGTCCTTATATAATGTTCATTATAAATTTTCAAATGTGGTGCTTTTATAGAAATACCTGTTAAAACGCAGAAAAAATAAGAAAAACTATGACAAGTATTTTATATACACTATTCAGGGGCGGATTCTCATTTACTACCGGCCGGAAGCACTTTCTTTGCGGGTGCCTTATTTGTATTTTTGCACAGTTTTTTAGTGAAAGGGAATGCTAAAATCAGTTAGCAATTTGTATTGCCTTCTGTAATCTACATTTGTTGTTATATCCTAATTTTATCGGCAAAAAAAAATTAGATTTTTAAGGCGTATACTCATTATACCCTTGAAACTTAAAAAACATAAAATGACATAATGGTATAAACCCAATGCGTACTTAAATGCAGCCGTTTACGAAAAAAAAACAACTATAGTCAAAAAGTTTACTTCAAAAACAATTATAAAAATAATTGTAAAATAGAAAAGGAAAGGAAATTTACCGTTGCTTTTATATACGTTAAACTTAAAAGTTCTCGACACATTCATAAAAAACTAGGGGTTCGAGACGTACATAATACAACCTATTAAGTAGCAGAAACATGATTTCACAACACGTAGTACAAGTTAAGCAAACAAACAATGAAGTAAATTTTAGAGAAATATCGTGACAAAATTTCTACAAAAAAACTAAAAAAATGCATTTAATACCTTTTTACAGTGTAAAGCTACAAATAAACTGCAAAAACGCTAACATGAGAAAAACTTATAACAAACTCGTATCTATTTAATATTTTTAATATATACTTTTTCCATTAGTAAATTCATACTACTATAAACGACATTTTTCTATTTTTAAGTCGCAATATCATCATAGAACAAACAAAAAATAACTATTCTTTATTTGTTAAAAAAGTTCTTATAGCAATAAAGGTATGTTTATAGTTATCAGTAGTCAAGTAATAAATGCCTGCAGTAATACAGAAATTTTTAAGTCATGCATTTTAGTATTGGTTATAATAAAGCGTATAACACTTTTTGTGCGCGATAATTTAACTGAAAAGTATCTATGCACCTTTGTTTTACATGATAACATGTAAACATTTATTTTTTGTGTGTTTTTTACCTTCATAAAAAAAACGGTGCATTTAACCGCAGTAAATAAATATAATTAGCGTTTAGTAAGATATGCGCATAGCTTATATACTAGAATTTTTTTTTAAGTTATAAAAGCTAGTATACTTTTTACTAGCAAACTTTTAGAATACACTTATTACAAAATCGTTCAAATTAGTTTACAAGATTTTGGGATATGTTCCAAAAAAAAGTTAAATTGAATTCTATGCTTCTAAATTGTTTTTTTTTGTCTAACAAAGTTTTTTTTTTTGTGATTGCATACAATTGTGAATTGCTGCTACTATTTTTCCAGCGCAAATATACCATTCAAAATATTTTGAAGGGCCCTTGCAGCCGCGAAAGCCCAGTGCTTATGCCCCCAACGCCCCCAGTACCCCTTAAATTGGTCTTGTACGATATTACATACACAGCCATTATAAAAATATTACACGCCTATATGTTTTCTTAATCCACAACTTCCGTAATTCTATGAGGAGCACGATAAAATTAAGAAATTTTCTAACGAACATTATATGCCGAAAAAGTAATTTAACATGTAGAATTTAAACTCTTTTGTATCAGGATTATAAGGTGAAATGTTTCAAGATTTGACAATAGTAGACGCAACCATATATCATGATCCTAAAAAGATATTTAAAAACAAAGTTGCATTTTGGTTTAAAACACCAGATCCTCTTTTAACCTGTCCATGAAACTCTGATTCTTATTTTGAAACATTTCAATGAGTTTTTAAAAAGTTAATAACATAAAGACACTAACGATAAGCTAGCAGTATCTAAAAAATATATTTCGAGCGCAGTTAATGAACAAGGAAATTTCCTTTACAAATTAAATAATCCTGAAAGAAAAAGCAACATAATAAAGTACATTGCGTCTATACGAGTTCACAGAGCATATGTAAAAGCCCACAGTTTTTGTTGTTTAATTAGATGTTCGCCTAAAAATGGTAGGGATTCACTTTTTTTTTGTTTACTATAAGTTTAAATGATGCATTTGATTTACAACGTTTTTCACAAAGCATATTTTCGCACAATTTTAATCTGAATTTGTCATTAGATGTGTACTGATTGTCCCTGCTTTAACATGATCACGAGCAGCTGTATGTAAGTTGTAAAGCAAAACATTTTCCACATATGAAATATGCACATTGCATGATACATCGAGTAATGTTAACACCACCGGAAATGCAAATCAGGGTAAATCTACTTCTAAATATTTTATCTAAATATTCAACTATTTAAAAGATATCCCAAAAAAAATGTAGGTTATAGAAAAATACTTTTGAAATGTTTTGATCGGAAATTAAGCTCGAGACTTTTAAAATCACTTTGGTCGTTAAGAGTTAAAGCGGAATGTAGTTCCAAAGGGTACTATTGTAATTGAATTCTACGGGCAAGATAAGGAATAAAAATTATATGCATAATGCATTGTATGTGACAATAATCATAAACTAATTCCCTTCTTTCTTGTGAGTACTTCACGATTAAGCAACAGTTACTACTAAATATACAAGGGCAATAAGGAAAAATAGTATTTGTTGCATATTTAGTAAATACATATTAAAAAATAACTTACCGGAATACATGCATACAGAAAAGTTATTCTTGTATGTGACGTTGTTCTATTGGACGTAAAATTTCTCAATTTAAAAGTGATTAAATCTTTTTTAATTGCAATCTATTACATTGAAACTAGTGAAATACTAACTAGAAAATCTTTCACAATAATTTGATTTATATTTTTGGCATTTATACACAAAATATAACTGCATCTGATTTCTTGCCCATCCAAGCACAACAACATATCAATAAAAAACATAACATAATATGAAAAAATGGATTTTTAAATGCTTGGATTTACAAATTGTTGGGTAAAAAAAATCCCTCTGCATTTGGAAATCGCAGATTACTGTCTGAGATTATGTCTTCGTTAATAGAAGATTTACTGATGAGAGCAGACGTTTTCTACTATCTAGAATGTATAACAATATTGAAAACAAGAAAAAAGAATCTCGGGAAAATTTGAGGATAAAGAATTCTCTGGAAAAAAATAAAATAAAGTCATAAAAAAAAGATTATTGGCTAAAATAAAAAGTAATTAAGAAAAAAAACTTACTTAAAATTGTGTCCATGAATATTAGAGTAATTCGACAACACCTTGGCTATAAACAAACACCAATCTACGCAAAATAAAATATAGCATACATAAAAAAGTACAAAATATGCATAATATGTAACAGATAAAGCTGTTGCAACGTAGATTTTCCGGAGTTAAATAGTTAAGAAAATTTTCTGTTACGAAATTACAAGAATTAAGTGCCCTTTTTTTTGTTGGAGTCAAGGCTTGTTTACTGCTGCGCTTTTTCTTGCTAGGCCTCGACAGTCAGTCAAGATTTGTTGTATTGCTTTGTTATACACAGAAATAATATATTTATCTATAGAAAACAATAACTACAATAACAAAAACATATGCAAACCATTTGTATCAGCAATTTTTAACGCATTGCATAGAAATGCAATCCATGTGCATAATATGTAAAAAAAACGCATTACGTACGTATGGGAAACGGCTAATGAATCGTTGAACTCTTGTTTTACTACGCCTGCATATGACATGTTTATCTGCTGAACAGCCCTTGTAAATACTGTGACTGTCATGTTTTGTTTTTGCAAAACACCTAAGTACAATTATTTTATGTTTATTTTTTTATTTGTATAAAAATAACTTACAAGCAAAAATAAAAATTAAAAAAAAAACTATAGATTTTCAGCGAAAATTCTAAATCTAAGTAGGTTGCTGTAAAAGGTTAAGTTGCAAAGTTACGCACCTAACGCAGATATATTTTTTAAATATAAGTATAGATCAAGTTTTAATAAAATTCATTATTTTTTAGGAAACAAAATAAAGTTAATGTATAAAACACCTGATAAAATTTTGTGTTTAAAGGCCAAATACCTACATAAAAAAAACTGATATATTTTTGTATCTTTATGCCTTTTATATACAAAATCTCCATTTTTACACTGCACAGTAGTTACACATAGTTACGCAAAAACAAGTACGTATTACTGCTTCTGTACCTAAAGTTATTTTATCAGTGCCATCACATAAATGACTATGCACAAAAAAGACTTTTTACATACGACAAAACATAGAAAAAGTAACAGTTTGTTAACAAAGATCTATATATCTTTATACACAATTTGTATCTTGCTATACTATTTTAATGTCATCTCCGTTGTTATTCATCACTAATTCTTAATGACAAAAAACGTATGTCTTTCCTGTCCCTAAAAAACCTATATGTTAAGAATATTTAAACAACCTTTAGTTTCTACGATTTTCTTGCTAATATCTTTTACGAAAAAAACCAAAAAACCCGATTTTTACATAGCTTCTAAGCCTGAAGTTGCCTGTAGTATTGCTTAAGATACATTTAACTTTATGTAGGTTCTTAGTTAAACATGCATAGCGAACAAAACATAACTGACAATTTGACAGAAAAGACAAATTTTATTAATATTTATATGGGCAAGGCTTATAGAGGTTACACTGAAAAACAACTTATACAAATTACCTTAGCTTGTGTGCACAAAAAAAATTGTGTATACTGCAATGAGTAAAAAATGAAAAATACTACCCAAAAAATTTTATTATCTCTTTGCACCAACTAAAAACGCTATAATCTTGCAAAAAAAAAATTTCAAAGTATACATTTTGTAGGTCATTCTTGGTAAATATAGATTAACAGCAAACTCGCATTTCTAAAGATATAAATTGCAACAGGAAATAATATTGTAGATATTCGCGTAAACATATACATTTTTTTTTAAATACAGATAAAGTAAATACTTAAAGTGATAAACATGAACCTTTCCATTCTGTTTTTTTAAGTATCTTTCTATTTTCCTTGTGATATATATTAATAAACAACATTTATACATTTGCAGGCCATAAACTACTTTATAAAGTGGGTACTTTAAGACCTATTACTAAAAAAAAAAAAAATTCGCATACAAATAAAAACCTGGCAATGCGGTATACTTGTCCATTTGCATGTCCTGAAACAGTGTTTTTTTTTCATGGGCTATAGTTTTACGGAACCGAATTATGTTGGTTTTTAAATAAATTATAATGTTTTTTCAGTAAATGTATATGTTTAAATTGAAGCTGAATCTACTTAAATACAATATTAAATATTTACACGCAAAATTGTTGTTTTATTTTTATAATGAAGTGTTCACTTCATTTTCAGCAAAATCTGATAAAAGTAATTTTTCTTTAATTATTGCAAAAAGTAGGTTGCAACGCGTTTCATTTGATGTAACTTGTACAATAAAAGCAAAAAAAATTTCATTTTTTAAATGACGACATAAATTTAATTTTTGTAAAAATCCTGAGATTACATCATTTTGTAATTGCTAAGTAGCTTTTGTATATTTGTATCTGCTTATTCATTTTATGTAGCTTGTAACACTATTTCTAAAGCATGTATAAAACCTGTACAATACTTGCAGTAGTATCCAAAAAAACAAAAAAATTCATGGAGAAAAGACAAAAATACGATATGTGTTTTTTAGGTGTGCATCTTCGCGAGTTGTTGGCCTAAGGCACAACAAATCGCTAAGGTCGGCAAATTTCTAAAACAACTTGTCAGCTGATATACGAAATGCACAAAAATCTACAATTTTTTATAAAAGAAAAATAATAAGAAACATTAAAAAAAACAATTTTTTCAGATATAGTTTTTTTATAAAAGAAACACAAAATAAATAAATGGTTTTTTTTGTAAATGTCGTCTTTCTCTAAAAAAACTTTCCGTCGGTGAGGTGTCGGCTATCACAAAACAAATATTGTAATGTGTTAGTTATGAAAAATAGTACAAGAAAAGCAATAATTATAACTCAAGAACTACATTCTTAGAATTTTTTCTGGTTTGTATGCTTCTCGTAAAAAGACTGCATATATGGCACTTTATGTAGTGTAAAAATTTTAATTTTATAACAGGTATAATTATATTTAGTCTTGCACGCGTGTAAAAGACGTTATCGTTGTTTAACCAAGATTTTTTTACTGTAAAAGACTTTTGTTTGCAAAAATGCTGTGCCGCAAAAAACTTACAATACTAAAATACCCTATAAAACATGCTTTTTTTAGGAAACGGTATTGCGTGCTTAGCGCTAATTTAACGTAAAAGAGGAATAAATGTAAAACCATTGGATTACAAATCTTATGTAACGTAAATATTTTTGCTGTACTGTTATGTTTTATCTAATAATTAATCACTTATGTCAAACTGTGATTCTATTTGCTAGACTTCAAAGCAAATGTTCAACCGCGTACGATAAAAGTAATTAAAATGTTTTTTTTTTTTTTAAAATTGGGCTTAAACGAAATTTTGCCCAATATAACGAACCGATAAGAACATAAGGAAAACAGAATATAAAGTTGCGGGTCAAGCAATTGAAAAATTTTACTGAAGTCTGTATTTTTATAAAATTCATCTTTTACTTGCAACATTTTTTGTAATATAATCGTCCAATGCAGTTTTTTTGACATAGAAAAAGTATGTCATTATCTAGTGCAGGTTTTTGTATGAATTAAAAAATAACTTATTATATTTGTTAACTCATCTTGACGCTCAAAAAAAAAAATACAAACCAAGTAAAGAAATCACTGGTAAAATTATGTTTGGTCAAAAAAGCGCGCAACAAGCCTTTAAAGGCTGTACCAGTACTAGAAAATACAAAAATGTTGCTTTATCACTAGTAAACGAAACTGTCTGAAGTTTATGGAGCTTTTGGTCTGTAAATTGTGTTACAGGATATTTTATATTTGTAATTATGCAAGTTTATGATATGGAATATTGCAACATAACTTGTTACTGTGTATACATGGATCAACAACGCATACAACAATTCAAAAATACCATGAAATTTATTTTGACATGAAGTTTTTAACTCAACAAAAACAAGATTATATCAACAACGTTAAAAAACTTTGCTGAACAAACTATTTTTCAAAAAATTTTAATAAAGTTATATTAATCAAATTTTGACTTTGTTAGAACAACAAATCAAAAAACAAAACAACCTGCCGCTTTATGTAAAAAAAAAACATTACGGCAGTGCTTCATTCATATGTATAAAAATTCCATTACATAAAAGCAGAAAAGACTGTTTAGAATAGTCCGTTTTATAATGATTCATGTAAATACAAGTATAAAATTTACTGGTCTCAAATATTATAATCGACTATCTTTGGTCCTAAATGCGGTAGAATAAAAGCATTTCTTGTGATAAAAGTAAAGAAAGTTTATTGAATTGCGCAGTTTTCTCTTCTATGTTAAAATCATAAACAAAGGTAAATTTTGTGCATGAACTTAAGTTTGCATTCATTTACATACATATACTACCGGGCATAATTTTACGTATTTAAAAAAAATATTTGTGTTTTAATCAGATATAAAAAAAGCCTTATTGTTATTTGCACTGATGGCGCGGGTCATTATTTAAAAACAAAATAGGCCATGCAATAAAATAATGCTTTTAAATAAAAAAAAATACATTGCCCAATGCAAAAAAAGAAGTATATGCCGTAAAAATAAACATAAAAATCTAGCTGTAGGTTTTTGATGATAGTTCATACATGGTTTTTTTTATCGTGTTTCATCGTTCAGAATGTTTTTTTTTGTACACTAGTGCATGAATTTATTGCGTTAAATTTTTCAACTTGAATATCAGTGATAAGTAAGGATGCTATCAAAGGGCTAGGTGTAAAAAGGATAAAGTGTACATAAATACTAGATATTAGCAAAAGGCATAACAGGTAGATTATATTATGTATACGCGATTACTAGAAACAAAATTCTGGGACCGTAGACTAAATTTTACAAGTATTTTTTTTTTCTAGTTATACTTAATAAAGGCATTTACGAAAATAACTATTTACTTAGGGTAAATTGCGTATATGCTGTATATTGATTCATCGATATTTGTCGAATTGAATTAGATCAATATTAGCTAAATTTCAAGATCATTTATGATCTTATAATTTGTAAGTGATTTCCGGGCAATATAAATATCAACACAATTGGTCCATGTTACATAACACCTTGATTGGACATGGTCTCCATTTTTAATTTCACTTCGTCTCCTGTATCCATGTAGTACTTTTTACATATAATCCGGCATTTATAGCACAATTGTTTTTGTCATAATCAACTGTATATGTTTTCTTTGTACCTTTTTTAGTTTCCTAGTTTGTGGCCCTGTATATCTCACATCCGATTTTATATGTTTTTTTATTTTTTACCTATGCTTTATGTCTACCTTAAATTCCTCATTGTAATATTTATCAAATCTTTGTGCAGTTTTGCAACCTGCTTTGTTTGCCAACGATAAGTTATTAACGTCTTGCCATAGTTTTAGTGCTTCATCGGGTGCCATATTTGTTCCTGTGTGCTTGTATTTCATTTTATTCTTTAAGTGCATCCTCTACAACATTTTACAACAATCCATTTTTCTTCTTTACTTCATTCATTAATGTTCTGTTAAAATACTCTACCCCAGGGGTTCCCAAAGTGCACTATTTCACACTTTCAAACTTTTTGTATACCCTTCAAACGATCTTGATGGAACATAAAAATTCAAAGACGAAGTTAAGTTAAGTTACCTCCATAAAAGAATACAGGACTTATACAGAACTAGAAGGCATTTTTGTCACAATTATACACACAATTACTAGTGAAGAAAAAAAAAATGTATATGCCTGCAACATATGCTATAATAAATACCATTGCCACGAATAATACACCGTAATAATACTAAAAAGGTATTTATAAAAAAATTATAGTATTAACCACACTTATATAAATATATTTATTCAGCGTGTATATATTTTCTGTTCACCTATATAAGGCATTTTATCCTATAACTCTACAGAATTGCAAATTCATCGGCGGTCATACCAATCAATTATTATACATCAATAAGATAATTACAAAAAAAATATAAACATGTAAGGATTTACCTGCATCCTTAGGTAAAAAGATACACATTTTACGAAACGAATAATGTGAATAAGAATGAATTTTAGGCATGTAAATCAAGAAGCATTGTGAATATAACAGCTCTAAACGCCCCTAAAATTATACCGAAGTTTTAAAAGAGTAGATTCGTTTTGCCTGTAATACAGATGCGAAAAAGGTTTTTTATAATGAAAAATGTAAAGGATATGAAAACGAAAGGATGACTGAAATCAAGAAAACCCCAGAAGTTCTATGTTTGGAAATACTTTATTTTTACTTAAAAAAAAATGGACGGTTCCTTAACGATTTAAATAAATAAAAAATCAATTTTATTTACTTTTTTATGTCTGAACATAATTAAAATATAAAAACGAGATATTGTCATATTAAATAAAATTTAATGCATATTACAGCTTTAGGTTTACAAAACAACGTATTTTATTCAGGGTATAATTCTTTTGTTCGTTTATAATATATATGGGTTCGTTCATAAATAATTTTTGGGAACCCCTCCTCTACCCTGCCATTTGATTCATGCCCCTATGGCGTGGTCCAGTGGTGTAATGCTGTTTCTTTTGAAGTTTTTCTAAATGTACTGTAAATACATTTTTTGCCAGCATCTGTTACTACTTACTTTAAAAATTTAATCTCACAGCATATACTTTTATATTTGTCAAGTACCCTAGCTCCTATCTTATCCGATATGCAAACTGTGTCTCCATGACGCAAAAAATGATTTTTAAACTTGCTTATGTATGTTTTCTCAACTGTTCTTTATAATTCTACTGCCACTATCTCTAGTGAATAACTACTGCATACGAACCTATATAAAACCTCACTTTTTACTTTTCAAAATAATAACTTTTAACTTTCTTTTTCTTATATTTGTAACGCTC
>JAQFYM010003274.1:0-19224 GCA_034694785.1 Agrenia bidenticulata | reverse complement strand
TGGTTCTAATGCGCTTGCCAAATGAATTAAAATTTTAATAAAGTAGTGGCCCGTACACGGGCCTGTCAGCCCCTAGTCAGAAATACTTAATTAATTGATACATTCTTCCTCTTAATTGTGTTTGCAGATTATTCAGATAAGAGCATTTTTTAGGGAAACATGATGTTGTATCAGCTTCCGCTAATATGTCTTGATGGACGACCAGCAAATTTATGCGATCTCTCGAGGGTGAGTTTGGCCGTTTTTATTAACTTGTACTTTAGGTTTAGTTTTCACCACGAATCCTCGAGGCCCTAGTTCAGTAGTAGCTGCGTGGATATCTTAAGAAATGTGTTCGTTGAAGTTGAAACTCGTGAATAACATTAATATGATACTTACCGACCACTTAGGCTTGACTTAGGTCAAAGCTGAATAGCTCATTAGAAGCCCTGAAATAATGGCTTGCAATATAAAGCAAACTTTAAAAACACATTGACTAATTCGAATTTTCGCCCGGAGACCTCCGAGTAGATCAAAAAATACTTTGCTGTTTCAAACTGCCTCACTACACTGCTAAAATCTCTGCTCCTCTGTTTCACCTCCACCTCTGTGGCTCTGTCCACTGCCAGGGTTTCGGATGTGATAATCACACTGATTTGTGTGATAATCCCAAAAATCACAGTTGCCATCAGGGTTGGCATCTTTTCAAAAAAACGAAAATCCTTCATGAAAAATTCAATATAATACAAGTTTACTTTTCAAGGCCCTTGAAAAAATTAAAACTCACACGGTGCAACTTCATATAGCCTATAGCCTATATAGCATATATTGAAAATAATCTTGAACTTTTCAAATGCTTTAAAATACAAAATGTTTTCTTGGAAGCATCAAAATACAAAATACTTTTGATAGTACCGGTACGAAAATACAAAATAAAATACTATTTTGTATTTTACCAAAGTATTTTGCCCACCCCTGGATTTCTGTGATTTTATGGGATTTGCTATAACAACAATAGTTTAAGATGTAGTATTGGGTTTTTCAATTAAAAATTTGAGTTCCTTCCTGGATTAGAAACTCTTACACATTATGATAAATTATATTCTATTTTATCGATTATTAGCGTGTTCGATAAATTACATTAAAGTAGAATGTGCGCATGCGGTTTGAATAAACCACAAAAATCACACCCAACACCTCTGTGATTTCGGGAACCCTGTCCACTGCACAACGCTTTATAATTTTGGCGGCAAACTTTCACGAAGCTTAAATTTGAATCCTACACAAGTTTAAGTAGTAGCTGAATATAATATTGACCCTGGAGTCTGGAGTGGATAATTTCGGTAATGAGACTCAAGAATATTAAATAACGCAGGGCGCGGGGAGTAGAAAATCAGATTTAAAGCAGGTACACCTGGGGCTGGGCTGAAAATGGTAAATGAGACTAAGCGAGAATTGATGTTTTCCACATTTGATCTTAAGGGTCACTCTATAAAATTAGTACACTTGCCAAAGGAATTAATTAGGATTTTTCTAAAGTAGTGGCCCGCATGGGCCTGTTAGCCACTAGTGTCAAAATACAAATACAAAATACTTTGTCTTGAACTTGAATGTCCCCAAATACTAAATACTTTCCCAAAAACGCTTTAGACTTAACATTCGTGAAGCCGGTCCTAGGTGAAATGCCCCAAAACTAGTATCTCCAATACACTATTCCCGAGTTTTTTATGCCCAACAGTACGCATCCCCAACGGATTTCATCCCCATTTAAATTATCACCAAATAATTATTGAAATTAAGAATTTAAAGGAATTCAAATTCAAAGGAACAGTTACTTGTCCATGTGGAGGTTTAGAAATTGAAGACTGGAATTGGCGATAAACGTTTGGGGCATTCCACCGATCACTCGTGAAGCCAGTACTTGCAACAAAGAGGGAAATGTATTTTTAGTCCGACTCCAAGGGCTTATGGGATCATGTCAGGGTCTGTTCGTCGGCACGATAATTAGAGTTCTAATGGTCCGATTGACTTGAAATTTTGCACAATCGACGGGTAGGCAAATAGAAAATTTAAGTTCAAAGATGAGTTAAATCGTTTCAGTTGTTGGCCGGTGGGGGCTCCGAGACCCCCATCTGGTTTTCCTAACATAGCATTAGAAGCACCAAATTTTGTATGGTAGTGGTTCATGGGTATACAATATCAAATTTCAAAATGTTGTCCAGAGGGAGTCTTGGGTGTACCCATGTGGGATTTTCAACAAGGGGGTAAAAAGCTGCAACTTTGGAATTTTGTTCCTTTTTGGGCAGAAAAGACAAAAGTAAATCCAGAGTTGCGAAACCATTAATTGACTCTATAGCCCCTGTGGGGTACCCCATCGTGTCTGGATGAAAATCAGTACAAAATATATGTGGATTCTTATCTAAAGAATTTTGAAAATGTTGACATGGAGAAAATGTAAAAAATGTAAAATCACTAATTAATCAATTAATAATATTTTTTTTAAAAAGTTGTGTTGTGCCTGTAATACCTTACGTAATACCCAAGATAAGTCAAGTAAAGTTTCACCTATCTTGTGTAATACCAATAGCATTATGTCTAATGTACAGCATTATATTATTAGGATTTACGGAGTCGGGCTGCATGAAGTTGCACTGGGGAAGTTTTAACTGTAGTTTAAATACGTTTGTGTCTCATAGATACGCCAAAATACAATTGTATTGTCAGAACCGACAAATTACAAAATACTTTCTAGTTTCTCTACGCGTTGAACTAAAATACAAAATGAATTCACTTTTTCATCAAGTATTTTTGCCGGTTGTCAGCGCTTTGGTCGACAAACACTTCATGGAATAGGCAGTTAGTAGACATGTACCTTTAAGGACAACCCTTATGATGGACGTAAACGATTAATACGAATAAGAATGTTCTAATTTTGAAAACATTGTAGGACCATCTCATGCAATATGTGAAGTTTCTTGTTGGACATGACCAACGCAACCACGGATCCATGCGTACACATATACAGGGACGAAATAAAGCTTTCCGTATGGACGTCAGCAAAACGGTTACTTCAAAAGAGGTTAGTTATTAAATTCCGTTCCTTTTTTCAAGCTTTGTATGCATATTATATTCCTGCTTATTTAGTTGATAAAAATGATCATCACTTAATCTTGATCAGCTTTCCCGTCCACCACCAGTTTAGTACAGTTGTAATTCAACATAATCATTTTTATCAAGCATAAATTGTATATTATTTAGAACTATCTTAAAATAAAGATAATTGAACTATTTAAATTTAGTTTTGTTGACTAACGACAACGAGTCCTGTCTTTTGCCCGCATGAGAGACACACTCATGACCATTTTGAATTTAACCTCAGTATGACGCATTGACGCCCCGTTACTTAATCCGTGTGCAAGAAACATCGAGGGCTGGTGAGGCGGCTTTTTTCTTCATCTAATGAGAAAGGTTTACGTCACAGTAAAGTTTCAAGGTTCAATAGTTTTATTAGTGACAAGAATACATGGGTAAACACATTGTTTCCAATACCAAGTCACATACGCGATAAAACCTACTCCAACCAGTTGTGAAAGGCCCGTTCGTTTGTAGAAAACTTCTGATGATATCCTTGAACCTTAAAGTTTTTTAACCCCTCTTAACACCCCATAGAACTATATGTGCTACAATTTGCTGAATTGGCTACGTCAATGTTTAAAGAAACCCCCCTGTTAGTATCGACCGAAGTGTGGTTTTGACCTTTATCTCCTGAATCATGTCACCTAAAGTCATGACCGTGATAAAATTCCCTTTTCTCAGAGTACCCACACACTTAGGCCCATGTTCGATCGGTCAGATCGATCCCAAGAGCCTCGTTCCGCGCTTTCAGCGCTCCACTCACTCTTAGTATCGACAAAAGTGTGTTTTGACCTTTCTATCCTGAATCATTTCCTTTCTAACCTAAATTCTTTTGACTAAAAAATTCATGGCCGTGATAAAATTCCCTTTGCTCAGAGTTCCCACACGTACTTAGATGACGTAGTTCCTGAAGATTGGATGAAGGAAAAAGTGGAAGGACCCGTCTCAGTGTCTCACCGAGTCACCAACACTCGACGATGTTTCTTGCTCAAGGATTAGACCCATGGGCTCTATAGAAAACTGCGTACGCTGTGCTGACTTTTAAATGATTCTTTGTTTTCCTAGCTCCCCAATCGAATACTGATCGATGTCGTAACAAGTTTCTATCAAACTTACAACGCCGGAATTCTGATTGGTTTGAGCGCCCAACTTGCAAAAGCACAGCCTGGAGGAGCATTTGGGGACGTTATTCTGGAAGACTTGGGAAATGGATACGAAAAAGTTGTTCGCGGAAATGGACATGTTATTTTAATCTGTCTCTCGTCCAAAACAATGGTATATTTTTCTTTAAGGTTCTATTGTTTCTACTAGTGTATAACAGGCCCGTACGGGCCACTAAAATCCTAATTCATATGGCGTTAGAACTAATTTTATAAAGTAACTCTTAACATCAATTCATGAACCTGTTTCAGTTTCACTGGGTCCTTTATCTCTAATTCTGCCTTTAAAACCTGCGATCTTGCTTTGTCTGTCGACAACATTAGTACAACCTGTACCACCCTCACTGGCCCCACTAACCTTTTAGCCCATTCACAGTGCGTGTTTCATTTTAAATCTTATGTTCTACACCCCGGGCCCAATTTTATTAGTAGCTTCAGCTACTTATGCGATCGTTTTGTCTGTCTGTCCGTCTGGCCCTCGATTATTTCAGAAACGGCTTCATGTATTGAAAAATCCAAATAGAACATTTACTATTATGTCCCAGACAGGTGCTATTTAGTTTTGTCTAAAGGTCAACTGTTGACGACCTAGGTCACAAGTCACGAAAATTTTAAATGGAAACAATTATCATGTGGGGTATCAATCGCGGCAAACCGGTACTCAATTCGCGGGTTTGGACAAACGTTGTTGCATTTTAATTAATTAAAATTTCCCTGATAAAGGGAAAGCTGAAGGTACTCCTTACATCTTTGCTTGATCAGTTTATATTTTGCTTCATCTGATTGTGGAGGATTCAAATTTCAAGTTTGCTGCCATAATTATGGTTATTTTTGGTGGAAAAACTCAGTTTAGATTCCTCCTGTGCATAGGCATGACAAAAGAACAAAAGATGATGACCTTGAGATGAGAAATAGCTAGAAGGTATTAAAAGGTATCTAATGTTGTATTATATTATAACCGATAACAATTTTAGTCCTAAGTCCGTAATGATACAAATACCCATTAAATGACAATTGAACTAGCGTACCAGGTTTATTAATTTTTACAAAGGTCAGTTGGTTGATTGTGACATTTTGAGTTGAACCGGATTGTAAAGCTTGCAGTGAGTTAATGACTGTAAATGGGACAGCCAGTCCAGTTCAATCATCCTCATCTTAAAATTCTATTCTAATTTTGGGATGAATACAATTAGGATAATTATAGTTGTGTATATTTATGACTATGCGCTATGGATAATTTTAGTTATGAATATTGATGATTATGGATAAAAACTTATGGCCATTATCTGTATGGATATTCATTTTAGTGATGCAATTCTAACATAATATGAATTCTCATTCATATTACATTTTAGGCTGATTCCTCTGATATTGCTTTTACACCTGGGAAAGTCTTTCTTGATAAACAACAAATCCGCCGGAATGTGCGAGTATTTGTTGCCGATGATGCTAAAGTATCCAAGAGTGAGAAAGAAAACCGTCATCAACTGAAACAATCGACCAGCGTACCGAGAGTAGAAACAGAAAACTGTGTGATGAAAAAATTGATTTCAGACTTCATTTCCAAGCATAATCACGTTGGCCATTTGCAACCACAAGTTCTAATGGAAAAATTGAATCTTTCTGTCTTTTGCTGAGCCCGTTAAAACTTCACTAAGTATTCGAGAGCTGGAAACCAACAAAATTGTATCCCATGGTACAGCTACACCTATTCGGAACATGGATGATCAAGACTACGCATACATAAAGGCAAGTGAAAGTATAATTGCCTACGCATCGAAGGCCGCTTTCGATTAATGACAAATACAAGGGATGGACAAAACAGTATTGTATTTTCTACTTTTGCATCCAGCATGTAATGCTTGCCATCGATCGGGGCCCGCTATAAAAGGACTCGCGTGAAGTTGGCCCATTTTCAAAAATGGGATATCTTTCCAGAAATGGGATAATATCCCAGAAAGGGGCAAGGTGATATTAATGGGATATCATCCCAGAAATGGGCAATGGATCCCAGTTTATCTCGCCCGCCGGCCCTTACTTCATAACCACCCCTTACTTATTAGTTTACCTCGCAGCCCCAAGTGACCCCTACTAAATAGTTTACCTCACAGGCCCAAGTGACCCATACTTAATACTTTCCTTCGTTGACCCAAGTGACCCTCACTTAATAGTTTACCTCGTTGGGCGAAGTGACCCTTACTTAATAGTTTACTTCAATGGCCCAAGTACCCATTACTTCATAGTTTACTTTAGTGGCCCAAGCGACCCTTACTTAATATTTAAACTTACTGCCCCAAGTACCCCTTACTTATTAGTTTACCTTGCTACCCGAAGTACCCATTACTTCATAGTTTACTTCGTTGGCCCAAGTACCCATTACTTCATAGTTTACTTCGCTGGCCCGTTGGCAGTAATGTAAACTATGGGTCACTTGGGCCTGTGAGTTAATTCATTTAGTAGGGGTCTCTTGGGCCGGCAAAGTTAACTATTAAGTAATGGTCACTTGGGGCTGCGAGGTAAAAATGCGAGATAAACTGGGATCCATTGCCCCATTTCTCGGAACGCCAAGTCAGAAATAGTGCTTTTCTATGGGGGCATCGTGCAATTTTATCATAGAGGGTGTGCGTGCACAGGTTAAAGGTTTTGAGTAAATCACTTTGACAGTCGAGTGGTAGATTTAACTAGTCACACGCACATACAAACACAGGTCATTGGTGAATAAGTAGTAGCTCTCGGTGCCCGCTAGAATAAATAATCAGCAGTAGGACTAAAAAGACGGAAGGCAGTCGCTATGGCAAAAATTGGGAAATTGCCAAATTACACAGTCATCTCGTCTCGTCTCGAAACGTCTCGAGACCAAAAACGTCATCTCATCTCGTCTCGTGGAGAGCCCTAAATTAACAACCCGCCATCATGGGCATCTCAGAGATGTCATCTTGGGGCACTATGAAATTTTATCATAGAAAGCATGTGCAGTGAGCGGTAGATTCAACTGGTAACAGACATACAGATCCTTTGCAAATATGCACACTGGGGAGGCGCTGTAAAATATTCGTAGGTCCAACGAGAGGTGGGGTGGCAGTAATGTAAACCACAACACAGCAAGAGCGCAGAACTTGAAGTCAGAATTAAATATAAAGGATCCAGTGAAATAGGCATACATAGACATACGAACAATTTGGTGGATCGGTGCAATTTTTAGGGCAAAGTTCTTAGATTTTAATAAGGATGCAACTGCAAGGAAGTATTGATTGAGTAAATACAACGCAAATACGATACAGGCACCGAGACCAAGCAATTAGCATTGAATTCAGGGTTGCTGCACAAAATTTTCTCGTTTTCCCCGATTCCTGGCTATCTCTCTAATGCCACAGTGCAATGGCATAGGCGGCGTTTTGGGAACTCAAAGCCCCCACCCCCCCTTTTTGACTAAGAGCCCCTAAGGGGCAAGCAATTTTGCCCGTCTATGGTTGTGTAGTCAAGCCCGTGAAATGAGAAAATTCTGTGGCCTTCTCCTAAGGGGGTTACCTCGTACAGGGGAAGTAAAACCCTGAATTTTTTTGTTTTGGTAAATAAAATTAGTCCTACAGCTCCTGCCAGATAAATTAAGAGTGGCCCGTACACGGCCCATTACTCGCTAGTCTTACATAATTGTCTTAAATGACTTATTTGATATTATTTGATATAGGATTCGTTTTTAGCTCGATTGGGTCTATTTCCAAGCCGAAATTATTGCGCTATCAATTTGTGGAATAATCAATCAGTCGAACCTGCCATTAAAACGTCTTCAAGCAATCATTCTGAAATCAAGAGTGCCAAAACTAAACGATCAAATCGTAATCGGATCCGCAACCTTATTAAAACTCACCCAAAAGGCAAACTGGCAAAGGACGTCCACAAGCATTCTTTCTCTAGAAAAGGCCGGAATCTCCGAAATACTGAAATTGTAATTGGTAAGTTAGTATTATAGCACAGTAACTTTTTAATGTAGGCTTTACACCAAAAGCCATACGCTTAAGGACGAGTTGAAGCATTTGCTTAAGGTTCTATTGTGTCTGTACTGAAGAGTCCATGTAACAAGGTGCCCCAAGCACCTGCACTGAATGGACTCTTCCACACAAAAGTTCCGGAAATATGTATGTCCCTTCCCCCAGTTTTTAAATTTTACGGTAATGCCGAGCAACTATCAAATGTTCCGCTCTGCCACGGACTCTCGTATTACCCTGGATTTCTTTTACTGATGCATTGCAACTTTAAATTTCAAAAACAATAATTTTGAAATCGCATCAAATCCTTAATTTGTTCTCAAACCTCAATTTGAATTTATTTTTCACAAGGTTCCGACCATGCCGATTTATAAATTTATTATCTTCACGGTTAAAATTAAAACATAAGATTTGAATGTTAGTTTTTACAGTGAAGATAAAAAATTAAAAAATCGGATAGTCCGGACCTTGTAAATCAAAAATTCTTGATTTTTTAAAAACGATTCTAACTGAGATTTGAGAACTAATTAAGGATTTGATGCGATTTCAAAATTTTCTTGCTGAGTGATAGCGGGGATCCGGAAGTAAACCCTACTCCAAGCAGCTACTACAGGCCCGTTCGTTTATACTAAATTTTGTTACTTCAGGCCAATGGGTCCCTCCACCTAATAAAGTTTAGCTCAGAGGCAGTTCACCGCAGTGAAACGCCATCTGTACAAACCTATAAATTTTATAGGGAAAGACCTAGGTCCACCACTTACACCACTACACTCATTAACATTTAAATTAAATTCAAAATTCACCAAAATTATTTTTTGAGAACCGCAACAACTTTAGAGTAAACCGGTAAGAGGATTAGGAATAATTCGAATTTGATCTATTTATTATTTGGCTTTGTTCGTCAAGACTTTTAACAACAAAAACTATGGTGGGAAGTCTAGGACATCCATAAATACGGTAGGAATGCTTGTATACTATAAAAATTAAAAAATTAACGACATATTTACGGATGCTTCTTGATAAACCCTGCGCTATACGTGAATTATTTTACATACTAGACTCACAATATGGGGGAACTGTGACTTCTATTGTATTTAGTATATCATTCTATGCTTCAGGCAAATCTTCAAACGCTACAACCCCAACCTCCTTCAATCCAATTTTTCCCATTTTATAGCTTAATCACTCGATTTTCCGTGAGTAACATTTCAAATTAACGGTTTTGATCTTGCAGACCATACAGTTACCATAGATTAGATGATGTTACATTGATTCAGTTAAACTCAAATTTTCCTTCGTTTAAATATACAACCACTTCTAAATCTACTGCATTGGCTTCCATGTACAAATTAATTTTTATAGTTTTCATTAATATATTTTGGTCAATTTTAAAAGATAAAATGAAAATCGAATTAATACATTTTCTGTGAGTTTAATTTTAAAATGAGGGTTTTGCTCTTCAAGACCATACACTGTTACCATAGAGGATGTCATATTGCAATTGGTCGACCAATGTGGTCTATAGATTGCTGACCCTAGTGGGTTCGTTAAAAATTGCCTGAAAACCCTCGTTTTAAAATGACACTCACGGAAAATCGAATCATCGATTTGCATTTTATGTTCTAAATATTGACCGAAATATGTTAAAGAAAATTATAAAAATTAAATGGGCAACAGATTCAGAAGTGGTCGTATATTTAAACGAGGGGAAATTTAATTTCGACCTGAAAATTCAAAATCCAACATCTCGTGCAAGGGATCAAAATTTTTCTGAATACATTATGGTCCATTTTTCTTGTCGTGGTTTCATAGTCGGTCTAGAATGATTTTTATAAAACGCACTAGAGGCAACGCCTCCCACGGGTTAGTCCATGGAAAGAATTGGTCAATCTTCGAAGTCAAATTTTGGTTTGAATGCGAAAAAGTGTGTACCTAATTACAGGATTCTGGGTCTAAGTTATCAAAAACCTCCACCGGTTTATCGACCCCAATGGGTCAATCCTTAGTTTTATTTGTATAAGATGTAATGAGTAATCATGTTTTATCAGTATATGCAAAATTTCATTCTTCGAAGTTAATCCCCTATCGAAGTTATCAGAAACCCCCACCGGTTAATCGACCCCCACGGGTCATACTATCTACCAATTTGACCCATCCTCAAACTTAGCCTTTCTTTTGTTTCAAAGACCCTGTGTGCAAAATTTGGTTAGGTTTAACAGGGGCTTAAAACATTAAGCAAATTTAAAAAACACATTAACTATTTCGAATTTTATGCCAGTGCAGCTGGGAGTCAGTGGGACTAAGGAACGGAGTGGACAATGTCGACGATGAGACTGAAGGGGATAAACTAATGCAGGGCGCGGGCGGTAGAAAATAAGATGATGAGGTACACACTGGGGCTGGGCTGAAAATAATAAGTGGGGGTGGGAAGGTTTTGAAGGCAGAATTAAAGATAACGGACCCAGTGTGCAGTGAAACTGAAAAATGTTGATGAGGGCAATGAGACTAAGCGAAGCGAGAATTATGCTGCGTTACCGCGGTTGATCTTAAGGGTTACTTTATAAAGTTAGTTCAAACGCGCGTGCCAAATGAATAAGGATTTTACCAAAATAGTGGCCAGCCTGGGCCTTTTAGCCAATTGGGTTATATCCCTCCATGTCCAAGAGTGATATTCTCTCAATTCTCTGGTTACACTTGGGATTTTTTTATACAGGGATTCACTTCCATAATAAAAAATTTAATTTTAATTTCATAGATCTATCATTATTTATTTCTAAAGCGTATTATCCTATCACGATATTACAGTATCATTAATAAATAAAATAACGATAAATCATGTAAATTAACTTTAACATTTTCAATTTCCAATAATCAGGTGAATCTCCGCATAAAAAATCTCAAATGTAGACAGAGACTATCATTCTTAGACAAGAGGGATAATACATAAAATTAAATAATTTACTATTTGAATTAACCACACGCACTCCCAATCCATTATTTGACATCGGATTTTACTTTTTTTTTTAAATAAATTGGAAAAAATCTCTTGTTACATGCAGGGGGAGCCCCCTCCCTGCTATTTTATACTTAGCCGTGGAATATAAACAGGATAACAAAGGTCAACAGAGACAGGCTGTGAAAATTTTGCATTAGGGGGGATGGAGGTAAATTTCGACCTAATTTATCTCCATGGTTACCAGTTTTAAAAGTCATAGAGTTATCATGTCCGTATGACTTTCTCATATTTCGCCATCGGAAGGGAATCTACTCGGCCGTACGAATGAATATTATGGCTCAAACTTAATTTTATCATGAAGATAATTAGTTTGTGCAGGTGTCGCAATGGGTCAGATTCCAAAAATTTTGCCCCCTTCACCTTCAAATTTTGAGAAAACCCCCACTGTTTTTGATTTTTTTTAGTAAATATTTTTTTAAGCCCACTTGGGATGGACGGATTTCAAAATTGCCCCATTGCGACACCTCCGGAATATTGTTTTTTAAATCTTGGCAAAGTTTGAAGCCATTCGGTTCGGTAGTTAGAGTGCATAGATTCCCCGGAGAATAGGTAATTTAACATTGGTTTAGATAGGAGAAATAAAAAGTGAAAAAAACTCGAAACTCATCCTTAAACTCTTATACTTTCAAAAGAAATTGAACCTGTCTTAAGAAATACAAAAAATATAACTTTCAATATTTTGTGGGGTTAAAACAGTAAGTAAACGATTTTTTAGCAAGTTTTGAACTGATCCTACCTCCTGAAATTAGGAAATTAAGTCGGCAAAGCTGTTAGCAGCTGAGGGATCAGTTCGAAACTCTAGATACTATTGACGCTGAACTTCTCGATATCTGACCTCCCAAAATTCTCTCCAGGATTGTGTACTAGATGATGAAAATGACTCATTTTTATAAATTTTGGAAGGTAACATAACATCCTAATATCAGTGGAATATAAGTGTTAGGTATGCATTCCATCTCTAAAATGTTGCTCCAGCGTAATTCTCTTATCTTACCCATTATTCTTTTATAAAAATCCCGAAACATCGGTCTTTAAAGTCTTAATTAGAGTATCAGCTATGAATCCAGCATTCAATATTTAAAATCGATCATGTGCTTATTGAGATATTTGGTTTTAAAGGCGTAGGGTTTTTCAAGACGGACCCTGTAAATCAAAGTTCAATACGAATAGTTCAAAACATAACGAATATGAATCGATAAAGTACAAATGTAGCATGAAATGAGTTTAAATTCCTTTGTATTTTTTTAAATTAAGGTACGAACAGGAAAGCTTTTCCTTCCTACAATGATTGTCGGAAATTGACAGTTCATTTGGAGCGTTTAAGTGATGAGGATATAGTGAAGGCCAAGTCCCACCTTAAGAAGCCCACACCGTCCAACAACGCGGTTTTGAAAGTCCTGCAAAATGGACAATATCTTCCCACCGTACGATTGGTTGATGTTCAGTCTTCTGGAAAGTCTCTTCCTACTCGCTACATTTCGCGCAGAACAGAAGGTTAAAACCTACAGCGATTCCTGCTTCAGAGTATTGTCAAATATACGGTTATATAAAGTTAGTTTTTTTAATTGGTATAATAACTCAAAAAGAACTATGCCTAATTTGAATTATGTTACTGTTTCAGATCACCATAATCGTAACGTGATCATCTGAAAGTGATGAGCCGGGGCGAGTAGTATATGATTTATCCAAAAGCATTCTGAATATTTTAATTATTTTGCTTTCATAAAATTACCAGGGTTGGCCATTGAAATTTCAAGTGAAAAATGAAAAATATTAAAGTTTTATAAAATATAAAAGTCCCAAAAACTTTGGAAACTGGAAAGTAAACCCTTAAAATTTCACACACATTTTTACTAATGAAAAAATTTGGTACGAAAGATTAAATAATTGAAATTTCATGAAAAATGAAAGATAAAAACGTGAAATTTCAAGGAAGTTTTGTAGTTGAAAAATGAAAAATATTCATTGAAATTTCATGAAAAATTAAAAATATTCATTATAATTTCATGAAAAAAAATCTCCGCAACTTTCTGGAGTTTTCTTCATTCAAAATTTTCCCTTTTCCTCTTTCTAATTTTTGAAAGGGCCTTGAAAAGTAAACTTGTATTATAATGAATTTTTCAAATTTTTCATTTTTCATGAAAAATATCAATTTTTTTGAAAAGATGCCACCCCTGCCTTTAACAGTTCAGTTAGTCTTTATTTACGTGTCAATTTAGATCAAAATACAGGGTATTCTGCTCTCCCATCCGTGACACGGAGAAAAATATAAATATAAAGGATTTTTTTTGATACACTTGTAGAAAGATTCTCTTAATTGGGTGTTTACAGCTTACGGGCTTAATTAAAGGTGAAATATTACAATTACCTGAATTACCCTTTCTCAAGCAAAAAATGTCGAATCCGTGCCGATTTGTCATCATAAACTAGCTGTATTTACTTTCAAATTTTTACATTTTTCATGTTTCCTGGGTCTTGAACAATATACTGATCATTTTTCCATTTTTCATTATAAATGACCAACTCTGTAAATGGATATGTTCATTTGAGTACAATTTATCTTAGATTTACTGTTTTTAATTTAATTAAATTAATTAATCACTCAAATTTGAAGTTATTAAGTTATTGTTTTAGGATCAATTATTTTCCAAACTTTCCGAGATGAAAAACTACCAAAATCGTTCATTTGAATTTATTAATACTACTTAATATTAACATGAAGAAACAGTTGATTGTATTTCTATTACTTATCTTATCTATAATTTATAATTTAATGGCTTTACTTTCAGGGTTTAATTTAAGTCACCTATATTTATATTTAATTTCACCATTTAATTAAATAATTTTCATGCATTTAATCGTACCTATTAAAAAATTCGCGAACCCTCAATATTAATATAAAATGCCCTAATTTATTTTAATTTTAAAAAAAACCAAAATACGTCAAAATCAGACAAAGACAATCAAACAAATTAGTTATTAAGAATTAACCCATCAAAGCTAATGCCATGGTTGATAAAATTTGACAAGCCAAAGCCGGGTTAAGGTAGAAATGTAGGTGTCGAAAGTCTTCCATGTCTTTCGATCAGTCAAGCGTAGATATTTGTTGATGTCATCTTCTTTAATTTTTGATTGATTTGATGGCTTCAGAAAGTATGTAGTCAAATTTGTAGTCAGTTTGTAAGGATAAATTTAGTGTTGTAGAATATCAAACCAATTGTGCAAGAATTTCAGCAATTGGGGCTGACCCTAGGGGATTCTTATTAAAATGCAGGGAATCCACCAAAATCAGTATATTTTCTCATGTTCCTTGCCTAGTTTAAGATCTTATGTTTTATTAAATATCTCCTGGCTCGGGCTATCTGAAGTTGCACATGTGAGTTTTTTTAACAGGTCGAATATCTTCTTCGTCCAAATCGGAGTCTGAGTTAATACGGAGCGTTTGGGTCAATTGAATATCCATTTCAAATAAATAATTATGTAATGTAAAATGTGTAATAGAACACTACGCTTCTAGAAAGGCGTGTGTTCAAGTTTTAGTATATAATTCTATGAGTTCAACCTTCAAACTCCTGTTCAGGAAAGACGCGATAAGGATATGCATAATTAAAAATTCATATGCAAATGTTGATTCAACATTAAAGATACACAAAAGTTATCTAAACAAAATTGAGTCATTTTAAATTTAAAATGAGAGTGAATTGTTTTTTTAGGGAAAAAAATGAATTTGTTGGTGAAACTCTATTTATTTATCACCCAGTTAAATGCAACCCTTAATTTCATGGTATAAGATGTAGTCAGTTGACACCCACCGGTCAATCTTTGGACCGATCTGGCCTATCTACGAACTCGATTCCTAATTTCTACATTTGAATCTGAGAGATCCATACAAAATTTCAGAATCGTAAGTGAACCCTATCAAGAGTTATCGTCGAGTCGGCCGGACGGACAACTTTATCCATATTCCATATGAACCCTAACAAACGGCCTAAACAATAAAAGAGAACGGGCAAGCATGAATGAAGTTTTCAAGGGCTGGAAAATGCAAAACTTGATTCTGTATGTCCACAATAGGGGAAAGCGGGTAAGAGTCACCATGACGACCCACTCCACAACAACTCCATCAATACGTCAACAAAATAATTTTATTAAATCCACACTATCCATCGTCGCTTTTCACTGCGTCTTCTTACTCAATTACCTAAAATGATATTAGGGCTGTAATAACACGGAATATATTTCTTGCTCTTCTAATTGTTAATCCGTTTGTACAGGCATTCTTAAATTAAGATAGTTGATAATGTCGTATAAAGATTTGCGTAATTTGTGTGAAATCCTTCGTACCGTAGGCTATCCAAGACTTGTTTCTATTGAAAATTTTAGAAGCCCAAATTTCGCCCTCGTTGCTGATGTCGGACGCTGGCTTGTTCATCAGTACGACCCTAAAGCGGATATTCCATCTTCCTGTGAAACTGAAGCGGATAGAATCGCATTCATCCGTATTTTCGCTGAGTTTATGCTGACGAAGGTTGCCGTTAAATATTAAATCTCATTTGCATCTAAAATATTTTACTGTTTTTGCAATATTATTTCTATAATCTTTCTTTGGGTTTCAAACATGTAATTACAGGTGCAGGTGAAGCTCAACACGAAGCGTCTCTATCAAGCAGATGGTTACGCTGTAAAAGAACTGATTAAAGTGGCCTCCCTCTTATACAACGCTGTGAAAGAAGCAGAATCTTCCCAGTCTGGAACAAGGTCAATTTCCAGGGTCCCCATCGAAGCAGACTATGTACGAATCGATACGAAAGAGCTCAAAGAAACTCGAGCCTTGGCTTCCCACTTGGTCCAAAAAGGAGTTACCCTCTATGACATGCTGAGCAAAGAAGTTAGTCTCCGAGAATCTCGACAAACGGCCCTATCCAAAGCTTACGAACACACTGAAGTTGAACGACTAATACGCCAAGCAATCGAATCGGGGTCTCAAGAAGCTAAGAAATTGAACACTATTATTGAAAATGTGCAGAACAACCTGAGCGGGCTGGAAAGCAAAATTGAGAAGAAGAACATGGAACTGGATAGAAGTCAGAAGCGGTTACTAACACTTAAGAAAGTACGCCCAGCTTTTATGGATGAGTTCGAAGAGCTCCAGGAAGAACTTGGAGGATTTTACAAGGAATACGTGAACAGATTTCGATGTCTTGCCTACCTTCAAACACAAATTGAAGACATGAACCGTCTGGAGTCGGAGAGGAAAGCAGAAGAAAGACTGAATAAAATGGATATCGGGAGACACTCAGGAGGAGAGGACTTCCTCTATGGAAATGGCAAAGGGGCTTTCGCAAATTCTTCAGGTTCAGAGGAATCTAGCGACGAAATAGACCCCTTAGGACTGAATAAGGGTATCCCTCATTCAACTAGTGGAAGTGGGGGACATGGTTCTGGGAATAGGTTTCTCATGCATGATCCCATATTCAATCCTGGTGTCAACTCTGGTGAAGGCACACATCAAAGGAACATGTATGGATCAATGGTAGGAGGGGAAGAGGACTCAGAGGACGAGAGCGATATGATTTTAGTAGATGGGGACAATGAAAATTCAGAACTGGGGTCAGAGGATGACGAAGATGAATTGGGAGGGGGGTCCGGGTCTCAGAAGAATAATCATTTATCCAATGGTGGGGCTAATGGGAAGTTAAGCCGGGGTGGGTCGAATGTTCCAGGCCATGTGACACGTACAGAGTTAAGGAATTCTTCAAATGTTAATGGAATTGGTCAGCAGATTGATTCAGGTAATGTTAATAACGTTAACTTAAAACTTTTAAACATTTGTAATAAGCTGTCAATAATTTCGATCTGCTTTTGCAACCAGGTGTAATAGGCAACGGTGGACTTAATATGGCCAATGGAGGGAAAGGCTATCCGGTAGATAATAATAATTCTACTACAAGGAATCGATCATCTCGACCCACAACTGGTGGGAGGATTCATAAAATTCCCTTGTCTGATGAGGACGACGATTTCTGATTCGAATTTCTAAAGTATAATCAACTTATTAAGGATCCTCTTCGTATTTCTGCTTATAAATCCTTCTGGGGCCACGGGTACAATTACAAGAATTAACAATCATTTCAATTTTTTCCTAATCCACAAAGTTAATCACGGGGAAAGTGTCAGCATGCACGGAGAGTAGAGGGTATGAAATACGCTATGCAATGAGGTTAGTATTTAAGAGCATGATGTATTGGGAATCGAAAATCTCACCGACTGAACTATCGGCCCTTGTGTTGTATATCCAACTAAAGTTATACGGAGTAAATATATTGAATAAATAAATTAAATTGTTAGATTCGTTTTCAATTGCTATCCATTAGTTCCACGTTGTATTTTAAAGGATCTGTTGTTTTTATCTTTGGAGTACCCCTTTTTGCATTTCAGGAATGTCATATCGATTGGTCTAAAGCACGTACAATAGTATAAGAAAAAGTTTTATAAATCTGGTTAAATGTCAAAGCAGGTAAAATATTGTTAAAAGACTTAACCTCTGCTACGGGGTCTCCATGGTCTGAGTCATGAACAAGGCATAATTATTGAAAAAATACAAAGAAAAGGCCAATTCCCAAATCCTCATAAAAGTCTAGAAGCCGCCGTCTGGTCTACATAATAATAGAATTCAACTCTCCAATCCCACAACTAAAATTCTGGGTTGTTACTTGTTATTGCTGGATGGCTGAGCTTTTAGAAGCAGACACAAATGTGATTTTACCAAAGGCTGCATCAATCCCTTCGTAATCCATTAGATACTTTTGTCCAGGTAAAAGTCGGTAAGGAAAAAACTTTAACAGTATTGATCATTGTCAGTCTGAAACGGAACGAGGCCCTGAGTACACTTTTACGAATCTTGCATAATTATTAATCATGATCGTCAGGTTAAATAGTGACAATTCTTATTTTAGCTATTTACTAATTATAACTCTACTAATAGCTCACCTCACTAGAGAATTGGATGGGAAGTCGATTGCAACTAAAGAGCATGTGAAAAAGGTAAAGTTGGTTCAACTGGCTTGTGCATTTAAGGAATTGTTTAAATAAAATCGGGGTGTTTCAATGTTTTAATTACATTTTGGCAGACCGTTCGGTGGAAATTCTTACCCGATGATTGTAATAGCTGTGACAGTGGGTGTAAGGAAGAGGAAACTTGTAAAGAAATCCTGGTCTATGGGGACATCCTTATTTGCAGTTGCCTACCCCAACATTCGGCAAAATCTCCGCTTTTCATAGACCTGTATACAAACCAGTTTTGAAGAGTTGGGAGTTCACAGTTATGCTAAAGAGACGAAGATATTTATCATTAGAATCTGAACACTTATTTTTTAACACCATTGTAATGTCTGTAGGTGTGTTGATTTGAGAACTAATGATCCCATGGATTTATTTCACGAGGATGCTAGTTTTAAATGTAATCTTAAACAACAGTTCAAGATTGTATAAAATCAATTAATATTCCTAAATTTCATTCAGCTCTCTACCTGTAATTATTTAGTTTGTAAGAGATTAGTGTAAATACGGTGAACTCAGAATTCATGAGCTAATCCGACTAAATAGCTATTTTTTTTAAACAATCCTTGTCTTGTTTTTTTTCGTTTAATTCAGTAAACGTGTTTGACGTACAAGTCAAATCTGTCCCGGTTTAGTTTTTGATTCTTATTGCACTTTGTTTTTATCAACTGCACTGAAGAACACGGCTGTGGTTCATGAATTTACTTTCTTGAAGTTCAAGATAGTCATCCGAGCTAAGTTTGAAGCTGAGATTTATTTTCATGAAAATCATACCTATTTCAAATCATTGTACAGGGTGTCCCAGGCCATTTTTCGAGTCTTTAAAAATCGGTATTTCCAAAACTAATCGAGCGATTTTGATTTAGAAAAGTTTGTTTGAGAGCTAATA
>JAQFYM010003273.1:0-19227 GCA_034694785.1 Agrenia bidenticulata | reverse complement strand
ATGGTTCTATAGCTCATGACGGATTTAGATAGATAGATAGATAGTTAGTTAGATACATTTTTACAATTTTATGTAGATGATATAGTAAAACCACTTATTATACTTTTTCTGCTATTTTTAATTCTCTCATGTGTCTCGGTTAAGTTATTTCGTCTATTCATTGGCTTCCTAATTACTTATTCGCTTTCCTTTGAATTATCGTGGGCCTCGTTTCAATTGGCTTTGAACGATCGTGGAGAAGGTAGTGTTTGGAATGTATGATGATGGTACACATATTATTAAGGTTACTACTCACACTAGAAGAGCCAGGCCCTGGAATCAGCTACATATCTCGTATTCAACATTGTTATTTGGGTAAAGTCTGTAGGAACTTTATCCTTGTCTCATTTTAACTTGTACGAGTCGTAGAAGCCAGTAAAATAGAACTCTGAATCGAGGAGAGACGTCTGTTTTCTGGAGGACAACCCTTGCGTCAAATTTTAATTAAATGGTTCAAGCCGGTAGTCATCTGCATGCAAATGAGCATAATCTTTGCTCGAATATCTTGTGTTTATTATTTTTACGGCCACATTTCTCCTCCAGTGATCTCTAATAAACTAAGCTAACTGACACCCCCTTCCTCTTTCCCATACTAGAGCTTGGGCCTTACTGTATAAAATATTGTTTTCTTGATGGACACTTTAGTAAATAATTTACAGTTTCCTTGTCTGAGACTCAAGACTTATGACAATATATCCTTTGGACTTATAACGAATTGAATATCATAAGCCAACAGTATTTTACAAAAGGAAGGATAATATGCTTTGCAGTTACACAGAGCTCAACGGTCTCAAAGGTCTCAATTTTTTAGATAAAGCTCAAAAATAAATTTTCTTTCAAACAATTTGAATAAGATCAATTAAAATCATTCATAGGTCTTCCTGCCCCGGAGAATAATTAGTCACATTTGGGTGTCAGTAGTTTCTCTCCCAGAACAAGAGTTGATGAGTACATACACTGCCAATTCCTAGATAACCAACCAGTTTCGAATCATATAGATAATCAAGTTACTAGCATAAATTTGTGATGATAATCCGTGTTGTAGTTCCAGCTCACGATGTTTCAAAGGCTTGATGAAGGAAGTCTTGTAGTTAACCGTTTTATTTTGAAATCAGTGGACGTACTTTCTCCCCAAAGTCTCAATGTCCAATTCTCTCCTCATCTCTCTAGGTATACATTATGAAGACG
Organism: Agrenia bidenticulata; assembly: GCA_034694785.1. Classification (NCBI taxonomy): domain Eukaryota; kingdom Metazoa; phylum Arthropoda; class Collembola; order Entomobryomorpha; family Isotomidae; genus Agrenia; species Agrenia bidenticulata. The sequence continues at coordinate 18,000 of JAQFYM010003273.1, read as the reverse complement.
TGCCTGGCAGAAGAAGTTTTCGGAATCCGTCTTGTGGTAATATAATTTCATGGGAACCAAAAGGGGGGATATTCGACTCTTTCCTTCAGCTCTAGTCGTACGGAAAAGGATAAATAGTTCATACTTGTACTTCAAGAGTACCACACAGATACATATTATGGTGGTGGCGGACGTATATCCTGAAAAAGATGTTCTATGTAGTGCAGGGAGACGTTTTCTGGATAAAGAGTGAAGGGGAAAAATAGTGTGGGAAGGAATAAAGTTGTCACTCAGTTAGTTATATAATGAATTTTTCTGTCAGTAAATTTTGATTGATAACTGTTGCTAACGGACGCAATTTGTGAATCTTTAATCTAAAGGTTCGTGCAATGCATGTTAGGAATACAAATGGCCGGTGTGTCGAGAGCCGGAAAATGTAGCAAAGTAAAAGTAACCACTACCATCGCTTTTTTTCTCCTACTAACTTCCCCTCTTCTCATCCTCGAGTCATATCTTTGGGATATACGGATTGAACAAGACTGAGGTCGTCAGTAATGTAGTGCAAAGCAATGGGGATTTTCGCTACGGAAACCACTGAATGCTGAACTGAATACTACACACATTGTGTGACATACATATAGTCTCTTCTCCCTTTATGTGCTGGGTATAAGATAAATTCCCCTGCTTATTAAAACTACCTTACCATGATATTGTCTCACTTTATGGCAATCCAGAATTTATGATGTACATGTTCCCCTAAATATGGTATTTGTACAAAAGAAAACCATTGCCAACCCAATTATTCCTTCAAGATTTCCCAGGATGAACAACCAGAAAAAACAACAACTTTTCTTGGCAAACATGTCTGCGTATTTGTAGTAGATTATGTTTTTATTTTATTAGTAAGGATGCTTGAGAGCTTGTATACATAGCTTTGAACTTTTTGTACTTGGTCAACAAAGGTGAGTTTCACGTTAATTTTTTATTAATTTTTATTTTCAAATTTTAAACCTATCAGATTACTTTGGTTATCAATCTGCAGGCTGTACTCGTCTCAATTTTGAAAACTGAATTCATAGAACCCACTACAGAATCATCCCGGGCAGATTATTCGCAACTTCTTTGTATTGGCCATTGTTAAACGTAATAGGTAATATATTACAATTAATGGTACTGCTGGAATACTTCTTTGTCAAAGGTTCTATCAGACTATCATGTACTTACACGGTCTTAATTTTCTTAACGAATTTCACAGAACATTTTTTTAACCTGCATGTCCCTGCAATTGAATTTACTGTAATTTCCAAGTTGCTAGTAAATAACTGAAATATTCCTTGAATATCACTCTGACTTTGAGGCACGTAGGCACGGATTCTAGAAAAGCAAACCCGTAGGAGGAACCAATCGAAATGTTTTACAAACTATGATTAGAGCTGCTCATAATTTTATTTCCTCGTCTACTAATACGTACGCAAATCTTCGTTTATAATAAGGGTCATGCGGGAAACCTTTTACCACCGCAATTCTACCCCTAAGGGAACTGAGGATCATTATGTGGCTGAAATGCATAGTGTTGCTCAAAAAAATTCGGAACTTTCATGTATATATACACAGTACGACAGTACGAGTTGTAATTTGGGCCTCCGAATGTGGGCTATGGAGGTAGGATGTAAAATTTGAACCGAATAATTTTGTCTATACATTTTTTGGGTCTAAGAAAGTGAAGGAAGAGATGTAGAATAATAAAGCCGGCAAAGATAAGGTTGAGGAGATGAAAGGGAAATAAAAGACTGTTGTTGGGAATAGAGATTATTATTATTAGATGAACATGTAGGAATATCTTTGTGTAGTTTGCATGAAATCTGAAAGACAGTTGTTGAGGACATCCAGCATTTGCAAAAAAATAATGGGGTGGACCTGGCCAAGAGAAGAAGGAAATGGGTCTTATTAGAATGGAAAGTAGTAAGGAAGCAGGATAGGATGTATGTAATGATGTTGTATCTCCATTCCTTAGGGATACAATACAATGAGAATAACAGGGGTAATAACTATACGATACCAAGACCCTAATTTGGAACTATAATGGACAAACTGTTACTTCCATGTCCCATACCTTTACATTTACCCAACTCTATTCCTTTCCTTTTTCTTAACTAACTTCAAGTCCCAACATTTCTAACAACTGCTCATTCTTTTCAATATAGAAAATTACGGGGCTAGTGTATCACTCTATGAGTTTATTGTCAGGTCTGGGCCTGGGCTAGGCCGGTGTTGTCTCTAAAAAAACTCTATTGTTTCCAACAGTTGCTCGTGCCCCATGCAAATACAACAACAATGCCAAAAGCCTACACTCATTACTTTTTAACTTGGGCTCTGGGGCTTGTTCTCAAAGCCTTACAGAATAAACTTATCCCCGACTAGCAAAGACATTTACAATTTCCCTCAGAAAATCATTACGTTCCAAAACAAGAACTACAGACAGTGCTTTCACCTCGTATCGACACGGCTTTGGCTTTAGATTGTACAAAATCCTACATCTGTTACGAGTAATAGGCCTCGTGGGTAGTAGCATCCCTGCCCATGCCCCCATGACAGTTTTATGAATTTGGGTTTTGGGGAAACAAGGTGGATACGAATGGATGGCGAATTATCAGCTTGAAATTTTCCTGGAGCGTCTCCAGCTAAAATTACTCAATTCAATATCATTTCCTTTTTTTAGAAACTAATTTCCGAGGGAAAAATCATCTCCTATGAGAACGAGAATTGACAAGGAAGTAATTTAAGAGTAGATGTGCAGTGATTGTGGGTATTTTTTTTACAATTTAGAATGTTATATCATCATGTAGGATTTGAAGTAGTGTTCTCTGAGTAGCTTAAGAACTAGTGTGGTCTATGTTCTGTAGTAAAAAATAAATATTGAGTATTCTTTTCAAGTAAAGGATGGAAGAAGGGTATAGGTGGAGTGAGGCTAGGCTTTGATTGGAACTGACAAGAAGATGTACAACACATACTTCCGGTGTGTCTCCAGTGCATTTGCTTCCCTCGGAAAATTAATCCAAGGTGGCTCATTCCAAGAGAAAGTATGTAATATAGTATTCATGGGAGAGGTAAATTTTTGGAGGAGAGGTAATAAAGTGGGAGCTCCGTGAGAGAGGTTCTAAGTGTAAAAGTGTAGCCCATGAATATGACTTGATACATATGGATAGGAAGGACTGAAGGTGGATGAGAAACAAAAAAAACACATCCCTGAGTATGAAGATTGTGGCTCATAACTCAAATATCCTGGAGACTATCATCAGCATCTGTATCAAGCTGATGATGATGATCATCATTTTCATATCTCCCCTATGTATCTATTTATTTACTGTGGTTGCTTCTGGTTCCTGTGTATCATGGCACTTCATCTCTTAAGGAAACAAATTGAGTTTGTTTATGTTCCTGTGCGTCGGGACCAGAGGAGAGATTGTCCTCTGCTCCACGTCCTATTCTCATATATTTTGTGACGAGAACCATGGCCACCTTGGACCATTTATGGTTACTTTAGCACAGTTTAGTACGAATTTTGTGTTAGACATTCGAGGGGAAGAACCTGAGACTGGGGAATTCATTCTAACTTACATGACCAAATGGCTTCCCTCAGCAATCTATTCCTTCTCCTCATATAATCTAATACAATACATAGAATATTTCAGATGGTCCTCCTTTACTATTCAGGCTGCAATAACGCGAGGAGGAGACCACCAAGCCTATTTTACTAGCTCTTTACTTTTATGCCCTTCTGGTGTCCTATCGGTGTCGGTGGGCTTCTATTATGTCACCCACACTTTCACTACTATTTTTCCCTATTCAAGAAAATCCTATTTGGGTAATGCATATCTTGCACTCCTTCTACTAACTCCAAACACAAGAGACCGCTCCTCATATTCTCTATTCATCCTCATCATCTAAATATCAGATTCTTAAATTCCTCACCGGTTCATTCATTATTTATTGAATACTTCCGATTCTCGTTAGTTTTCAAAAGGATTCAAACCTTTAATTTAAAATCACCTGGTCTGTAAGCTTCAAGTCCCATGAATCGATACAGTTTTCGGATAGTTTTGGAGAAAATCACGAGGATCGTTATGATTGTTCGAAAAAACCAAAACCACGACCAAAGGATAATATTTTGAGAAAACCGATTAGGTACAAGAAAAAAGCTAACAAGTTTTAGGTCACAAACTCCATATTCTTGAAATAAAGTCTGCCCCCATATAAAATCAGCATTGTACTCTCTTGTCATGTTCCTATCATCGTAAAATATTAGAATCCTATAACTTTCTATTTATTTCATAATTGCTACCCATGTCACAGATATCTTGAGCAATCTAAAAACCTTTACGATACTCATTATAAAGGACCGAGTAAGAAAAAATCTATAGTCATATAACTGGGGGAAAATCTTAACTAAGTATAATAATAAAAGAAGTAAAATTTATTATGTGAGGCATAATCCCATAATACATACACAGAGGAGGATGAGCATAATGCATTTTCCTAACTTTTACAGGTTTTATGACAAGACCGTCCGAACAAGGGAAGGAAATGCGGACGGAATGTAAAAAAGACATATTGGAAATTCACAAAAGCCAAGACATAAGGAGTATCACTTTAGATTTAATGAGGGCCATAGAAAATCATTTACTACTTTTTTAAGACTTTCCCCAGGGCACATAAAATTATTAAGCATATGCCCATTTAGAGAGAAGAAAATGAGATTTCAATTTCGGATACACCCAAGCCAAAAGCATTCTCCTCTCTCTTTCACAAAATTATTCAATTCTCCTCATATAGCTCATACCCAACCCAACTAAGCCTTAAATCATGGCTCATTCCCCTATCTCTCCTGTAGATTCTGATCAAAATCCTCCTCACTAACTTATAGTCATGTGGGTATACATAATGCTTCAATATGGTAGAATATTAGCCAAACGATCAAAAAAATTGCTGGGATTAATTCTTGTCTTAAAGATCCAGATTCCTGTCTCAATATCAAATTCGTCTTAGTTTATGCTATGGATTCTACAGTTTACGCCACGAGAAATTTTTCTCTACAGTCCAAAGGCGGTCTAGACTTGACACTACATAACCATCCAACTTTATTCCAAACCTGAATAAGGTCGTTAAAAAGATGAAACAACTGTAGGAGCACGGTGGTATGTAATTAGACGAAGCTAAATAAACCCATAGCCTGTACACGCCCTCACTATCTCATTTGGAGTCGTCAGAAAGTGTTCCGGGGGGCAGAGAGGTGGAAAGTAATGAATGGAATTGGTGTTAGGGATATTATAAAAGTAAAATTCTCTGACGATTGAGGAAGGATTAGGTTTGGCATTTACGCCGAGCTTAATCCCGAGATAAGACAGACAAGGAAGAAAGTCAGTAAGACAAAGAAGCGGAGCAAGTTGTTCTAAGCCTAAGCTTATTATCATGTCGTCTTAATAACGAGACTCGTCATCCCAAAACAATAATCATTAGTTTAATTAAAAATGTAATTATTCTTCTAACATAGACTCCCTTCCCTCTATTACTAATGAAACTACAGCCATTATTTCTATAGTCCAGTTTTATCGCATTGCTCTAAAGTTCTTGTGGGAAAGGTCTCCGAGGGCTAAACGTCTTAGAAATTCCTTCTGTATTCCCTATTCTTGAGCATTGTTTTTTGGAGGGGGACTGTAGAGTTCAAACCCTGCTTTATTCAATCAAGCCTTCAGTTCTTTCCTCCTGCAGCTCATTAAATATTGGAAAGCCTATTGCTGTAAAAGCTTCTCCTTATAAATACCAGACATATTCAACTAGAAAGAGTTATGAATTATTCTCCTCGTCGTCTGTACATTTTTTAAAAAAATTTCTAAGCTTTCATGTTCTATATTTCTAGGCACTAGATTAGCTGGAGATACAAAAGTTCAAAAACAAATAGGCACGGGTCAGGTGCATTGTATCTTTCTTTGAATTCCCGTTCTACATGTAATGAGAACTTTCTCTTCATAGAACTAGCTCAATTCATAATTGAGTAATACACAGTATGAATTTGTTTCTCTATTTATGGATAAACTGTAAGGAAAGGAATAGTTAAGGAATGCATAATATGAGCTGGATAGTAAAAATTCCCACATCCTGAATTTCAGCTATTTATTACATTGGGGTAGCAGTAAAATCAGCAAAATATGTGTTACCTTGTCTTATACATGCTCGTACCGCTCGTCGGCTAATTTCCCCTTCGTGTGTCCGTATGATTTTTTTTCTTCCTGTCAGTTCGTTTTACATGTTCACCTCACCTACTTCCGACAAACTACTTCCATTTTTTATCATTTCTTCCGGTTGTTTCTTGGAGCATCTACCAGTCATATAAATATTTATATGCTTGGATATTCTCAGGGTCGCTCAGTTAGTGGAAGGGGAAAGGATATCAAAGAATTCAAGTGATTTCTCTATTGAGCCAATTTATGCTTGAGTAGTGGATATAATTCTTTTAAGGGCTTGACAAATTACCAACTACTGCCTTACACTAAGGATTTTTACAACGGGGAATGCAGATTGGAAGGCTTGATTCTATTTCGGGATTTACAGATATATCAACTCTTCTAGAAATATGTTGAATAAAGCAAGTTTAGCTGTAGTTATCGGGACTAAATTTGCATTTCGAATCAAAGATTATTCCTCAAAATTTTCCTCCACTTGATGGATGAACATCTCACTTTGAGAGTTCCTAGCGACTTTCCTCCCTCCCCCTCCAATATTTCCCCGTACAGTCATTTTACCAATTTTTCTTCACCCCTTACTGCCATTGTTTAAAAAAACTAATTCTTTTACTTGTTTGTGAATCTTATCCATCCGTTAATCTAATTTTTGGGAACTGGAATTAGTCGATGCAAGTTTATTTAAATAATGCGTTTTTTTTATCTCTAACTTATTTGTTTATCAAATTTTGAAATTACATGAGGTCATAATTCTAAGAAATACAGTTTTGTTCGATGATGACAGTAATAATCCATTATCAACTCTGTTGTGGTAAGCGTGATTTATTTGAAGGGAAAAGATATGACTTTATAGACACATTGAGAAAGTGATAAGAAGTGTGGTATTAATTTAAGTAAAATTGGCAGTTTGAATAGTCTCAAGACGTGGAGGGATGTTTCCATAATTTTATTTTCATTTATGAGGATGATAAAATGTAATGCGGAATGACGGGTGAATCCTGGAGCTTAATTTAGTAATGAAATATTATGCTGCTCATCATGCCGCATATACAAACTTTGTTTGACAGGGAGAAGTGAAAGTGTTGTTACACCCGAATTTCAAACTGTTACAAGTGAGAACAAGGACGGAACTAATTATGACTAATAATCTAACATTATTTATGAGAAGCTTCTACTCACCTTAACGCTTTCTCTATGCCCAGATCTACCCCCCGTTCTAGCGATCACTGTCTCATTCAAGAAATTGCCCCGACGTTTAACAAAATATCATATCCTAGAAATATAGCACTTTCAACCTAATCCTTTCAGTAAATATTTCAGCAGTAATTGGACTTTACTGAGATGGGAATCTCCTCTCGGATTTTACCATATCTCTAATCGATACTAACTCACCAGAGCCTCCCAAAACTCTAATCTCTACATACTTTTAAGCGGGAGGGTGGAATTTAGGAGCAAGATTTAGCTGATTTTTTCCCTCTGTGCTCTGAGGGTTGCTATCGTAGTTTTTTAAAGGCCTGATGTCCCATGCTCCTTTTTTATTCATGGGATCTAGTGCTATTTGTAATGTATTTCAACCATACGTAGCTTGGCTATGATTGAATGTATAAATTTATAATAATCTTTTGTTCATTGAAAGTACCATTCAAAAAATAGATCTCAACCACATTTTTCATACAAATTTGTGTTTGGAAATTCTGCAAGGTTTTTAGGATTTACTACTATCAATCAAGTAATGCAGGATTCGATATTTCTGCAGAATAGTTGACACTTTAAACTTACAAATTTTACATAACCGAATCGCTGGCATCTTAAAATCCATTAGGTTGAAAGAACATTTCGTTTAGTACCAAGATAGACTACGACTTTGAAATCATCAGAAGTCAATTAGAATTCAAGAATATGCCTGTTAGTTGAATTTTCTAGGATGTTATCAAGATGGGAAAGTTTGAAATATTGATTTACATATTAGATTCCGCATCTATTTGTCTCTTTACGTCATAATAATCGAAGCTCTTTATTAGTGAAACTCCCATGGCTTGAAGTAGAATATTGCTCAGAAATTGAATATTAAACAAAGTTAGAGAGGGCAAGTTTGGGGAAAGAGAAGCTCATAAACGATGGTAAATGTCTAATTTTATGATGCCATCATGTTGTGTTTTATTTTTGAGTGTTATTCTCCTGAGCTTATCATGTATTATTAGTGGTGTTTGACAAGTAAGAGGGTAGATGTTGAGAACAGAGAAATCATGGTCTGTCTTTATTCTAGAGTAAGACGGTGTTATTTTGTAAGGATGTGGAAGTGAAGCTTACCTTTATGTGTCTGAAGGAAGAGTAGAAGGAGGAAGTAGGTTTTAACGATAGTAACCCCTCGTCTCATCATCAGGATCATGATCTTGTTATTTTGGACGCATTGCCCCATTTTTTCTATGGAAAGAATTATTTTCTTATCCCCCTCTCGTCCCTTTATGCTTTCTCTTTCTGTTTTGTCAAAAACTAAGTCCTACTCTTCTTTCTATGGATTGCAACTTTTGCTTGTTTTCCCAAAGAGACCAGGAGACAATGGGGCTGGATTGAGTGAAAAACAGGCTGGCTGTACTCAACTCGGCATTATATATATTTTTTGTCTGTTTGTATACCACAGAGCAGAACACCTTCTTGTCCCAGGTCGAAAACAAGAAAACAAAGGAGAAGAAGAGAAAGAGGTTAAAATCCCAGAGAATCTTTTTTCAAGACAAAGGACAGGGAATTTCTTGTTTATAAAAAGAGTTTTTCATTCCCCCAGAAAAAAATACAAGTTAGAGTTGAGAAGATAAGAACTACCAATTTAGCCAACTTCTCAGATCAAATGACTCGACTTCACCCACGCACCACCTTCTGTCACTTTATGAGTTTTTATTCAATTTCTTAGCCAAATTATTCCTTTACTTCCAAACACTTTTCCTCAGGCGATCCCTTTCCTTCTGGGATTTTCCACTCTTATAGTCAACAGACAAATAGGGATGAGTATGAAACACGTCGGTTCTTTTATACTGATGCCCGCTTCTTCTTCATTTCAGCATTAATTCACCCCTTTTCCTGCTCCTACTTCTCGCTTTGTATTAGTCTGGAACACCCAGAGCAGTTCTTCGGGCATGGGGTGGTTTCAGCAATTTGAACTAATTTCTTGACTTCCAAATTGAGGAACTGAGAGGGACTGGCCGTAAGGGTAGTTAACTTATATACTCTTCACCTTCTTTATCTTGCATGTAGAGTGGGAATCATAAGTGGAATGAATTAAGGGTGGAGAGTGGAAATTTGTAATTATTCTTCATGTCCATCTCGTATTTGGGAAAAATAAACTTTGCTCCAAAATAGAGTTTGTCTGTCTCGATATCAATTTATATTTATGAAGGGGAAGTACGGGGAACCGTAAGTCCATATGTAGTTCTCACAAAATCATAATAAATTAATGAATCCACTTGATTCTTGATTTTTTTTTCTGAAGCCCTTGTGAACGTTCTCCCCTTCCCACAGTCCGACTACTTGTTCATTCTTGATTCTTTAGTTTCCAGTGCTGTCTGATTGAGTTTGGGTCGTTTAAATGAAATCAGACGTATCAACTCCAATTTTGTGAGAATGGAAGTTGTTTTTGCTTTTATTTTAGAGTTCAAATGGGATGAGTTGGAAACGCGAGGATGTCATCAAATCCAATGATATTCAAACCCTTCTGGATTCTCGAGTGAACAGTAGGTAGGTGTTGAAATGAACGGGGGCTGTAGTGGTATTTAAAAGGGATTTGGACTGTTAAGATCTTACAGAGCTTTGATACCAATGGTGCTAAGCTCCAGTGATTTACACGTGTTTTGTGGGAATGGTAATAGGAACGGGCTGGTTGACGAAGTGAAAGCTCCCTTCCCTTTTGCACACCAATTTGTACTGTTTGCTGTACTTGCTGCTGACTGGGGCTGGTTTTGGGAGACAGAGAAAACCCCGAGTTCTCATGTCAAATTCTAACCTGTTCCGTAGTAAGAGTCTCTCAATGCCGAGGCAAACTGATTGTGAGAAACAAGAACTGTGTGTAAGTCGAGCAACCCCTGGCTTTCAATACCTTGTCTTTTTACAAGTTCCCAAGCTCACCTAACAGCCTTATGCAAGAGACTTATACACACTTGAATTTACTTCTTCCTATCCTTGCCACCCTATGGCTGAAAAAAATCCGAGCTCAAGCGCATTCCAACAATAATTACGTTCCACCTATGTTTACCTGTACTTTCCTCTTCTCTTCTTATTCTTAGTTGTCATTGATTATCAATGTTAAATAACTCTTATACAACCTACATTTTTTGTCTACCAGTATAACAGTCTCTAAACATTTATGGTTTCCCAAAAATTTCGCCTTGGAAGATATTGAAATACAGAGACGATTTTCAAGCTCAATAGATTGGGGATGGCAAAATAAATGAAAAAGTTTGATTTGATATAAATTTTTACATTTTTAGAAAAATATATATATTTATGGCCAAAAGAAAGAACTAAATCATGCTTATTGGTTAAAATATCTAAATCATGGTACAAATGCAATATAGTATCCCTACCAGGAATTAAATTTTCTACATTTCATGTGGATGATAATTTTTTTTTTAATTATTCACTATTCGACTGCGGTAAATTTCTTAACCATATGAATCCCATAAAAACAGTCAGCCTCGTACTTGAATGCCAAGTCCCTTTAAAATCGATCGACTTCTCCCAAGTACTTGCAAATTATAAATCTTGTGCGACCCATGATATTATATGAATATGATATGAATATGAGAGTCCACATCTTACCAAGTTTTTTCGACAGTTTTAATTTTTCCACATGCATAAATTATGATGGTTTAACTAATTAGGAGCTTATATCCAGAATTCTGGAACTTAAAAAGTTTTATGTAATAAAAAATAATATAACATGCTAATAATGCTAATTAATAACTCTATGATACAGTAACATATTCTATCATTCAACATTTAAAACAATATCTACTAATAATGAAATTGAGTATCCTGGTCATCCTCCAAACTCGGGTGTTCCATCGATGGGCTAGGAACAGTATGCAACCAAAACTCTGTAGTACCATAACTTGATGTAGTCAATACAATGTTTGGTATCATCTGAGAAATCGAATTATTTTCTGTAGCTGTGTTTTTACTTGAATTTTGGCATTGAGAATTCTGCAAAATAATAATGATCCATCCATCCAATCGGAATTAGACAAAAAATATAAAAAAAGGAAAAACTAATTGTCGAGTAAATTGTTAGAAACTTTGACCTAGCTTCTTTTCACTTTTCACTTCTCTCCTCAAACATTTCTTCATTATGAAATTGATTTTCATTTGATTGTGACCTTTCATCATCTTCATTTTCAATTCATTTCATCATCATTTTTTTCATTCTCTGTTTCGCTCTCTTCCGGTTCTTCCTCTGAATATGGGTCACTAAACATTTCGCTAATTTCGGATTCTAAAATATAAATTTAAAAAGCTGAAATACTTTAGGGAGATGGTATATTTGTATGTAATAATTGCAGGCATTACCTTATGAATAATTTTTTGGACGAATTACGGAGAATCACTGTGCAAAATAGGGTGACAACTCGTAAAAATTTGGAAATTCGAATTACGAGACATATATGCATAAATGGAGTTTTATCAAATTTATTTTATTTACGAGGCATACTCGTAACTGGTATTCTGGACTTGGTAACCATCGTCATGATACATGACACACGTATAGCTGGGTTTCAAATGCTTGATAATGGAAAAACCTATTTCGGTTTTATACATTTAAGACTAAAGCCAGACAACGTTATTGCTAATCGTCAATCGGATTTGATAAAAGTTTCCTAAACTTAACGATTCCTCATCCTTTCTGTTCCCCCTAAGCTCCATGGAATGTTTTTTTTCTATATAAAAATAATATCAATTTACAAGCTATATAAAAAGTAGTAAGGGCTCTTTTTAACCTCGTTGTGCTCCATTTCAGACAATGAGGAAACCCGTAGGATCAGATTTCCACGAGATAATTTCTTTCCAACAGACACTACCTACTTATCCATTGAAAAGCAAATTGGGAATAACCTCAGAACCCATAAACTGAAAGAAAGTTCACAACCTGTCTGAATTGATCTAATTAGCCCGAATAGTGATAACGTGATTAGCCATAACATTTAGAATTACCCTCTTAGTTCCATCCACCTCTGATTCGAAGAATTTTGGCGGAGATGAATATATTTTATTTTGCTTTTGTGTAAAGGATGGTGAAAAATTAGAGAGGGAAGTTATAAGTCAGGTATGCGAGAAATATGGGTTGAATAAGCAGTTATGATGGAACAAAGAGTTTGTTTAACTGTAAAATTACGAGTATGGAAGCTTGATTTGTTTGTAATCTAGTTCTCGTTGTTAGTTTCATAAATAAAGTAGGACAGGAAAGGATGGAATTTTGCTGTGTGAGATATATGATAACGTTGTTCAAGGGAATCAAGGCGAATGCAAACAAAAATTCACTCATGCAAGGACGAGTAGACGTAAGGAAGCCAGGAATGAACCTCTCTCTCTCAGCATAGCCAATAACTTCATACATTTCCACCATCAGACACCCTTCTTCCTTCCTTCCTTATTCCGAGGGCTCTAGTCACTTCCCCTAGTTCCTATACAACTACAACTACAAATAATACTGAGACACTAATAATTTATATATCATGTGCCATAACCAAGAAGTTCTTTTTATGCACCGCAGCATCGTCAGCATTAATTATTTTCCAAGCCCTTACACTTACCCGTCCTTATTATTACAGATACCAAGAGCAAATATCCCGATCTCTTTGATTTCAAAAGTAACATTTGATGCCAGGCCTTGTTAGACTATTTCAACCAATTCTCTTCCAATACATTCAAGATAAGGACTATAAGGAGAGGAGTCGACACATGGAAGATGGCTGTCTGTAAGGTGTGGATAATTAGGTGCCCTTTTCTTGTTCCTTTCCTATTAACAATTACCCACCATTATATGACTTCATAGACCGTGTCCAAAATAAGCTTTTGGCCAGGAGTAGCTTTGGTAAGTCTGGTAATACAAATAGTAGTAAGTAAGTATAGCATCACCTTTCACTAATTGCTTAAATATGAGTGTTCATAATTCTTGGCAAAGGGTTGTTAATTAGATTCATGTACGAAAATGCATTTATTTACAAGAAGTGTTGACACACCTTATAATATTCTGTAGGTTTAGCCTGTACAAATAGTTAGGAATATTTTTTTTGGGGGTTGTTGATAAAACTTTAGGCTTAAGTTGTGGAATATATTACAAATAGTATTCAAGGGGTTTCAAAGGAATTTAATCAGATTTGAGTACTCGATCAGGGATTAGGATTGATTATTTCAGATAAGAAAGTGCAAGCTAGTTTTAGATTGGTGTAAACGTCTGGTGTACAAGTTGGGATTACTCGGTGGTAGGTTTTTGTTCTACCCGCACCCCGATTCCTGATGTCAGTGGGAGATAAAGGTTTAAGCAAAGGATTGGAAGGAAGTCATAAAATCCTTGGACAGATTCGAATCAATTGATGAGACGACATTGGACTACGTGCTCTGTGTGCAAATAGCTGGTTACTTTGGGAAACATGTCTTTTTGTCATAAAGTGACTGCTCCGTATCAATTCATATCCCGTCTACCCTCTACAATATTCGTAAAAAAGATTCATTTGTGTAATGTAGGAGCAAAATTGATACCCACTAAACTCCTTTATACCTAAAATATATATTACAGGTACAGGTTTCAATATCACAGGATTCAGCACTTCCTCGGAATTTGGTCGCTCCTTAGTCGTCTCTATTAGTGATGCTGTTGGGGGGATATGTAGAATAAAAGCCTTTGAAAATGGTACTTGGTTATCGGGGATATTAATTCATAAGTGTGGAACATCGAGGTTCTAAACAGTGGATTGTGTGAATTCGTGAAAGTGCCGGTGGAAACTTTGGCAGACTGGGTGCTCCCACCTTCTGCAATATAAGTAGTTGAGAGTGTGTAAGTAAGGCTACGGAGTCTCGTTTGGTTTTTGGTTGTACGACCCTTACGGAGTCTGGTTAGGTAGAATGAGTAGATTGTGAAGGAAGAAGAGGAGTCGAAGAGGGATGATTTATTTGCTTGAGAGCCCTTGCATTTTACTTATGTAATATGTCATCCCTGGGAGTTCTAATTAGCTAAAATACAGACAAGTTGCTCCACGTACGACCTTTCCCTTCTGACTTCTAAACATCCACTCTACACAAGGGAACTATTTAACATTTCCTACTTTCTTCTTCTACTTCCTTTTAATTAATTTTCTCATATCTCAATCGTAAAAAAGGGAATAAATCTATTGAAAACTTCAGACCCGTAAAGTCTTCATTAGAAGAAGTTACTAGGAGTGCCGAATGGGACCTTTCACCCGGCTCAGGAATCGTTTCAAGAGTCCAAAATCTTGAGTTCATTTCTAACTTTTCCCCACTACTCATGTTATGATCTTATTTGTTCAGTGCAATGCACTGTAAACGCTTTTTGATGTTTCATTATTATATACACTGCAGCGTTCTAGCTGGGGTGAGAGTATGAGAACACATATGAGTCAAGTCAAAGCTATCTAAGTAACAAAGATAATTCAAATTGTTGGGAAATATCCAGCTTAATTTCTCTTTCAAATTTTGCTTTGTTATTATTGCGTAGAACAACAGCAAAGAATATCACTCTCAATTAGTTTGAATCTGCGATTCAAATCTGTAGTTTCATAATCTGTAGTATTTCCTGTCCGGTTAAGCATTCACTGTCATAAGTCATGGGTAAGATCCAATAAATGGACAGCTCCGGGAGAACCACCAGTATTCTATGTCTTTTTGGTTTTCGTTCGTTTTCATTTCATATTTTAGCACTGTGACTGTTTTGTTTATTTCATCAAAACATTCCCCTACATCGCTTGGATTTTGTAATCTTTCTCAACTGGAGTACTTGAAGAGTTATGCAATAAATATTTATCGTCGCCTATATGTAGCATTTAACCTTTAACCTGTAGGAGATTGAATACACAGGTGCAAACAAGGAAAAGGCGGAAAAGAAAAAGTCCCACACTCGGAACCGAGCCTGTTAAAACTGCAAGGTTTGCAAACAATTTGCAGAATAGGAAAAAAAATCAATTAAAATACAGTGTGACCTGTCTCGTATCTAATAATCATTAATTCTTTCCCACTCCTATCCCCTTCCCACAAAGATCAAAGACCCTCGACCCTGGATGAGGACTTAATTGAGGCGAGTTGTAAAAACAATCTTGGGAATTGAAATTGGAAGTTGCCAGTGAGGAAACAAAGGATGGGATGCTATATGGAATTCAAAGAACAGCAACTCTTCCTTATATTCCGGCCAAGGCTCAGGTGTATAAGTCAGAGGCAATTCCTTTTCGTTTGTTTTGACTTCAATTTAGTGTTTTATTTCCCGTTTCACTTCCAGTTCCTGTATACAGCGTGTTTGCAACCCTTTCTCCGGCATCTCATATATTCTATGGAAGATAATTTCAGGCCAGTCAGTCCTTGTCATCCAAAATATACCAAGTACCCACAGTGTCTTGGAGGTATGCATATGCATATCCATGGTCTGAGCTAGAGCTTTTGGCAAGAACGCAATTTACGAAATACATTATCGATTTAAGATTTCATTGAGTAGTTGGCCCATTGTTCTAACAATGCTTGATTGTACACTTGATTTTATAGTACAATTAACCAGCTTTGATAACATTTTAACTCTTAATGTTTTGCAACAAAGAAAATGAATAATAGGATTGTAAGTAGAGTAAAAATCATATTTTTTTGGATAGGAATAAAACTGAATGTTCTCCAGTACAGTCTGTCTAAATGAATGTTTGTTGAATACTTTTGTCATGCCAAAAATTCACAATGAAAACTTATGTAAATTATTCTAAAAGGCCTTTAAAATATCGAATCCGCTTTGGAAGAAATCAAACATGCATGTTGATCCTATTTGATTTTAAATTGTCATTCATTGTAAAAAGAGATAATCGCTCAATACACGGGAATTGTTATCAAAGGATAAAAAATGTTGGTTCAATAGGGACTGAAATGAATTTGTGTATCGAATAACCTTTTTGTACATCATTCGTTTTGATCCTGAAGCATTTAACCCAAAAGGGAGGACGTTTACGCTTTATAATGTTGGAATTTAGCATGAAAAGGAGGGGTGTGTACAAGGAGTTGAGATTTCTTTTGAAGAAAAAATGTAAATACAAGTGTAAGTATTCTTGTTTTCTTACGAAAAGGGATTTAAAATCCTACTTAGATGACACAAAGTAGGAGCATAAATGTCGGTCTGAATTCAAAGTTAGGGCAATAAAAGAAATGATATGGATTTTGTTGTTATGACCCGGAGTAAATGAGGTAAAACGGAGCTTAGATAGGATGTGCTGGAACCAATCCTCTAAAATGTTATTTATATCTTCTCTCCCATTTGAATTTCCTGATCTTACTTATCCTTTATGACACGGAATTATGGAATCTGCTTCCCCTACTCAGGTGAAATCAAATCCTTTGAGCACTTCTTGGACATCCCCTAAACCTCTTTACTTATCCTGCATTACAAAATATACAAATTCGGATTTGAATTCATCCCCAAGTTAAGTCTTCAGTGGCATCCTTTCCCTTTCTACATGTCATATTTCCTTTGAAGACCGCTGTATTAAAATCCCGTCTCCTTATCTACCATTTAATTTAATGCATTTACATGTTCGCACGTGGTTGGAATTTGATTTTGCATATCGAAAATTAAGTTTATTACGTATATTAGGTTTCATAGTATCGAAATCTGGCATTTTATCTATAGCTACCCAATCACTATTCTCATGTAGTCGTTTTTATAGTACAAATCAGTCACGAAAAGTCTTAGTAACCATTTATCGGTGGATTTCTTAGAACCATATTGACTGTGGAAATTTTAAGGTATATTCGTAAGTTAAACTTATAAACTGATTGTTATTCCATTAATAATAGTTATTTAAACTTTATTCTTATTCTACATGAATGTCTTACAGATATCTAAGAAAAATACAGCTTTATGTTTCTAGCCTGCCAACATGTCACTTCTATGCTTCTATCTATGTTCAATTTGTTCACAAAATCCCTGATTCGCAAGATCCTTTATATGCTCAGAATCATGATAAAAACCACATTGGCTGTGGTTCAGAATTCAGATGTTAATCTTGAACTTACATGTTTTGAAACGAATAACGCTGTCCGATTGGGTTGCAGCAAGACTGTTTCAGTTATAATGAATTTGAGCAGGTATAAAGGCGAGGCAAGTCCAAAAATACAAGTTAAAGTAACACCGGGTGTGGCTTGCACGGCTAGCTTTCATGAATCTTGAAACTTTTTTTTATTAAAGCTAAGTCATGGAAAATCTATAAGTATCCTCCTAAAAATAAGCTTCAGAAAATGTAGACTAAAGCTTAAATTACTTTGCTAAATCAGTAAATTTGAAAACTCAGGAAGTATCAAATTACAAATCCTGTGGGTGTCTTCTGTACTTGCTGTGATACTTGCGATGTCTAAATAACCTAAAAGCCACCCTAAAACAAAAAAGTACATTTGCTTACTGAATTATAAAATCTAAGAGGGAGCAAGAAAGCTGTAATGGCATATTTTAAAATCAGAGCTGTATTATGGTGAATACTGGTTGATCGATGTAGTGGACTGTATTTTATGAGACCTATGTTTGCTAATCTAAAATTAC
>JAQFYM010003272.1:0-19240 GCA_034694785.1 Agrenia bidenticulata | reverse complement strand
GTCAAAATAGTATTAGATGGCAAATAAAATATTTGGTTTGGTTGCATCTATAATTCATAGACTTCTTCAGACCCAAGCTTTACCTTAAATATTTTTAAGATAATTTTCTATGTATGTGGCATGGGTTTTAACAGAACCATTATTATTCATTGCTATAGGAACAAATAATAAAAAAGGTTATTGTTTGACAGCTTAAAATACTTGACTGAACAAGCTCCAAACAGTGCAACAAGATATTATTACAATCTATTTATATACGCCCTTTGCGTCTAAATACACATTCGGTCTCGTACTCTAAACTAATTTAAATTCACCGCTCTTTCCAAAGAGAGCGTGTCGGGGTTTGGTTAGAGGTAATTGATAATAAGCTTAGTTTATGATTGGTTTTTTTTGTGTTTATAAATTTTTTTCTCTCATAGTACGATATCAATTAACAAAATAAACTTAAAAATCATATCTTTATAGATTTGATATTTATCTATCCATTCGGGCACTTTTAAAAAAGGCAGGTTGGATTTAGCACCTCCTCTACGGGGTGTCTGCTGTTTCCGGGAATAAAAAGGCATTTAAAATAAACTTAATTATTAAACTTTTTTGTGTTCTTATACTTACCAGCTACTTATCGCACCAATAAACTTGAATTATCCTTTTTTCCTAAAAAGGAATATCTCCTTATCTTTGACCTATAAAATTAAAGCAGATATTATTTTACTACAAAGCACCAATAAAAAAGCTTCTCGCTTCGGGCCATCCCCGAATCATTCTGCGCATCACCGCCCTGGGGTGAACGGGGAGACTTAACCTCGCCCCCAACCCCCCCTAGTTTGGTAAAACCTCTGCGCCACGAGAGCACATCTTATATAAATATATTATATCATATATTGCTGGGGTGGTTGGAAAGTGGCGGGGGAGGAAATAAAACACTATGCTAAAGCATAGATCAGGGTTGCAAATTTTTGGTTTCTTTTTTTTTACCCTTGACCAAATAATTTTAAAATGACCAAATCGAAAAACAAGGATAAAGTTTTAAAGGATTAAGTAATATCTGTTAAATATTTAAAGTATACCAGAATAAAATACGTGATACTAATTAACTATGTGTAAATCTCAAATTTTTAGATTTATTCATACATACCCGATGCTTTCCCATTGATGTAAGTTCGAAGGATATAGGCGGAATCATGATCGAACGTCAAATGAAGGGAAAATACGTGGATAAATTACAACAATATAAATTAAAGGTTTTTTTTTTTGATAGTCTGACGCCATTATTGCTTGAGTATACTGGCCGCTTGGCATTTTTCCATCTTCAATTTTTTCTTTTAACATTTATGGATGTTGGATGAGCCGGGATTAACAATTTGTTTCTTACGAGCTGGCATAAAACTTGACTATTTATTTAAATTGTTTCTCTTTATATACTTAAAGATCTCCTTTATCAGTTTTAAAACACCAATCTCATACATTTATCTCAAATAGATCAATGATACTGTTTCATGTCAAATATGACTTCTCTTACCATTTTGATATGCGCAAAATGTAGATCTCACGAGGATACATCGTTTGCGCATGTCAAATCTTGTTTTCAAGCATTAATAAGCATTATTCTACGCGTTTTAGGTTCTGGAATACTTTAGGACTGTAAAAGTTGGACTTTATTGTGGTCCAGAACCAACAATTACTAGTAATTATTATTAATAATTCAATTTCGATTATTTATTTTTCTTTCAACCCTTATTTCTCCAAAACAAAATAAACAACAAGAAGGAAACACAGACATTATGTAGACTTATTTAAATAACTTCACTAACAATGAATACATTATTCCACGAATTAAGAAGGCATAGGCATTATCGCGCATATAATTCACTTCATTAACAATTACAGCAATAAAATCGAATATTTAAAATCATCAGTGTATAGGAGACATAATTATACATCTTGATTTAAAAACGATGAAGAGTGGTAAAGTATGGAGCAAGAAATACTATGCAATGACTTGCCTAAATCTAATAAAAAATTACCGAGAACACTGTAAAATACTTTATATGTTATCTTTTTGGTCTATATTTTCCAAAAAAGTTTCGTTTTGGCAATCAAAGTAACATAGAAAGGCTATCATCCTAGACAGCAATAGCTATTATTTACTTTCGCTGAACTATAAGACGGAAGATTCTTAGTGAAAAATAATAATTTTATTTTATAGTTTTGATAAATATGCATCGAGCGTATTAAATAAAGGCTAAGTCACCTATAAGCATCAAAATATTATATGCCAAGATGGAATAAATACATATTTTGACCTTTTTATGGTAGTAAATTAATTTTTATAAAATGAGGTTATAAATGACGATGTGAAACATTGAAACTGAAATCAGATTTTGTTTTTTAATATTTGCAATCTCACTGAACTTTTCGATGGTTTAAAAATTTCTATTTACTTCTGTATAAAAGCTGTTTTTATGAAATGTACACTCGTTCGAAAATAATATTGATACTTGGGAATACATTTCATTGGATATTTTACTATATAGTTACAAAAGCTACACATTAATCTGGCAAAATATTTTGTTATTTTGTTTATTTACATATATTGCTTTATTAATAATTTATTAGCAATAATTTATTCCTAATTATTATTAGTAATTATTATTTATGCCCAACCCTAAATAACACTATAAAACTAAAAATATTGATTTCATATCTGATTAAATTCACTTAATTATGGATTTTCTTTTGTTATATTTCAACACGATGTATCAATTTCGACAAAATATATCCATTAAATCAAAGATTAGGCAAAAATTTCACAAAACCACCTGTTGAAGTTTTTTAGTGCTTATTATGTATCTAATTTATATATTTTATTATTTTTTCGCCCCAGACTAGGACCCCTTAAATCAGGCGCCCCCTCCCGTAAGTAAAGAAGCACCAGATTTGGAATTATCTTTTCGTTCTTTGACTGCAATAAAAATATTTTAAGGATTTATATATTACAGGAAGATGTGATTACGTTATATCTTTTTTTACACCTTGAGAATTTGTTGTTAATATGAACTTTTATAATCATCGCGATCCAATGACATTTTCAAACAAATATTATCGGGTACATTTTATTTATTTATAAAAATAATTTTTCAAAACTTTACTTAATTAATTTACATAGTATGCTTTTAAACACTATACTTAAAATTTTGCAAGTACAATCCTAGGTCATGTATTTCAAATCGGAAGATGAGAATAATCTATATATTGATAAATACATCTATTTGTGTTAATAAAAGTAAACTAAATCCTTTAAATAACAGCTTCTACCAATTTTTTTGTTTGATTTTGTCTTCGATCACTTATAATTTTTATTGAATTTAAGGGTTCAGAAATTCAAAAAAATGAAGACCTCTGAATTAGAATATACAAAGTGTACGAATTATGCCAATTAACCCTTTAGCGCCCAGGAATATTTTTCATACCCTGTCAATGCCAAAAATACAAAATCCATGCCAGAGAATATAAGAGAAACATCTATTCTCTTATGCGTACAGTACATAGATTATGAATTTATTTTATTTTCGAAGCGTTTTATCTGTCATATGGCATTTTCACTGTATAATACTAATAGTAAAATGAAACCGAGTGAGTCGAAAGTATGTGATGGCGATTATAATGAAATATATAAAAACATAAAGTTGCTTCATAATTAAAAATATGAGTCCTTTACACATGGATTTTATTTTGATATAATTTAATATGAATAGAAACAGGAATCATATATCTGTAATGGTAAACAAGTCTTACTATTTTTATTCACAAAAAAAAAACAATATTTAACTATACATATAAACTTAACTGCATTTGAGTTTTTTCAGTCATTAATGTTCTTCTTTTATCAATTCTAATATCCTTTTGATACAATTTCAAGCACTCCTTCTTAGCATAAATAGAAGTAGTAGTGAAATTTCCATATAAAATATAAAAAAAATATTTTATTTACATATTTAATCTTTTACACGAGTATGATATAAATATTTTTACATAGCTTCGAATGCATTTTGGGTTCTTATTATGGAACTTAGTATAATCCACTTTTTTGGATTCTTGGGCATTTTCTAATTTACGGGATCCAAAAAAATGGTTCCTTGGGCGCTAAAGGGTTAAAGAGTTTATAACTATAAAAATGCCTCATATAGTAGTAAGACGAAAACTCGTCTAAAAATAAATTAAACAACAAAAACCCGTTAAAAATCCACAGTGATCATAAGACCATCTCTTAATATGCTTATAAACATTTACAACGCCAGAACCAAAAAAATCTCACAAAAAGGCAACACGTATAGAAACAAGATGTAAACTCCGATTTGTTGAAGTTTATATCAGAATAAAAGGTCTGAATTATGCATGAAAAAACCCGAACTGGATTGAAGTTTTGATTCGGACTGGGTTAATGAACAAATTATGCAAGAATTTTTAGTAAACCATGTGAAAACTTATTAAAATTTTGGTACTGGCAGAGAGCATTCGGTTCGGTTTAAGTTGACGAAATCTTACGATTGTTTTCGGTGTGGTTCAAACATTAAAATACCGTTTATAGGAAGTCTACTACAGCTTGATATCAGTTATAAACTATTTTACAATGATTAAGATGTCTTCCTGGAAAATTTGTCTTAATTATAGTCAATAAGCGTCAATCTAAATACGAAAATCTTTTGCAATGCAGATAGATTTTGCACAGTTAAAAAAAATCAAGTGTAAACACAATAAGAAAATATTATTGTTTTTTTACTTTAATGATCGCTTATATTATCAAATTTTATTTAGATTTTCTTGTGTAATTTCACGATATCTATAGATTCTAAACTCGAAGAAATCAGACCCTTGGTGATTGTATAAAAAAACTGCAGTAAGACTTTTCTGTTTTGGTTAGGGTACGGGCTTTTTTAACAATTAAAACAAGGGTTGGCGCCCAAAATGCACTCGGCGAAAAATGCCTAACAATGCAAATCACACATCCCTTTTCATGCCTTAACCTTTGATAAACAACAAAACTCTAGCGGTACAACTCTATATAGCAAGTTAAGATTTCCCAGTTACATTGCGCTAATTTTTTTTACGAGTTTCGCTTTCATTTAAGAAAATGCATTTTTTCTGTGTGTATTTTGGTCATGTCAATATTTAGTGCTTGTTTTTACGTTTTTTGATTTTTAATGGGATTGACGCAAATTGCTCTAAGCCATTTATGCATTCAGTCTATGCTTATGAAGCGTTACTGCGTAAAAAGGGATGTTGTATGTGTAAAAATCGTAAAAATGAAACGTAGAATGTAAAATTGACACCTTTACTATTTTAAACTAAATAAACCAAAGGTTGTGTGTGCAAAAAAAGTTTTCAAGCGAGTAAAGCCTTTTTTTAACGTTATATACGCCGGTTATAAATATCAACTATACTAAAAAGTACTGAAAACACAATGAAGTGAAGACGAGATGAATTCAACGACACCAAGCATAAACAAATACATTAGAATTATTTTTTGTCGTGCAAACAAAAAAAACCAATGCGGTTATGATTAAGAATGTGCATATAAAGATTATAGATATAACGGCCGCGATATATATATATGTTGCTTTTAATAGCCAGTTTAAAGTACACTTATTTTTTTAATTCTTCTTTTTTACTAAATAAAAAGTATTGTATAAAGATATCTTTTCTTTGGCTTATTGGACATAATAAATAAACATTTTTATATAAACTATAGAAGGCTTTTTTTTATACGTAAATAAAGCATGTATTTTTTTGTTTGTAGCTAATTAATATCCCGGCTACATTAAAAACCTTTCTTTTTGCACCATTTATTAAATGGAACCTCATTTTGTAGAGAAAAAGTATAAAGAAATATATATAAACAAGATAAACACAAAGTCAATATGTATTGATAGGACATTTGTTTTTTTAAAATTATGTAAGACTATGTAAAATTATGTAATTATCAGCATGTATTTTCTTTTGAATTTCATATATAGCCATTTAGAGAGTTAAAAGATTTTTAAAACCCTTGTTCCTGCCATGTAATAAAAATATGTATATCTGTAAGATACTTAGCTACTTACAATCTCCTTATAATATGTCAAAACAAAATAAAGTTCTTAGAAATTTCCGAAAAAAAAGCGTTTATTTAACAGCCATACTGATGAGCTTAAAGAAATGTGTTGCTGCTCAGATCCTCTTTGTGTTATCTCCGTTTGAACAATTCAAAAGAGAAACAGATTTTTTAGAGTCAAAAGGATACGAATAGGCGAAGGAATAAAAACTCCGCACTAATTTTAATAGAATTATGTATATATGACGATATTTACCAAAAAAATGTAATGCAAATGTGTCAACTGGCTGTTTGTTAGTAAAACACGAGGCTACGGATTAAGAAAAAACCGCAAACAGTTATTCTAGTAAGGCATCCAATGGGTGGCGGATAGTTCGAAGATAAACTTGCAAATCTAGTATGCAAAATCTTTACTGGTGAAGCAGCCGCAGTCAATAAAAAAGCCACTAAAAATTACCTGCTAACAGTTGATATAGAAAAAGCTAATAATGTCGATATTAAACAAAGGAGATATTATTATGACTTACTTTAGTATGAAATCGATTATCCTGACATAACTGACGCCTTTCAAGGCAAAAAGAAGAAAAAGTGATTTGATTTTGTAAAAGAAGCAACAACAGTGCTATTATTAGTAAGCCTAAGTGGTCAAAGAAAAACCCCGATAGTTATACGTAAATGGTAATCGCCCAGATGCTTGTAGAAAGCAAAAGTAATAATCATGCATCTACAATACTTTGTAGATAAAAATAACTGTACGAACGCAAAATATTTACTATTATAATGTTTTTGTGCGATGCAAAATGCATACAGATAAATAGAACAATTCTTCTCGTTACTGATAATGCGATCACCACATTTAACCTCAGACTAGTATCTTAGAATTTGCAACCCTGGCGCCAAGGACATAGTACGTTGTTCCGTCCTGTAATCAAGGAATATTAGTTTGTTCCTAGACTTAGAAATTAATAGTATTTTTATTGTAAAATCATAAATCAATTACAAAGAGGATAAAATATTGATGTTCACAATGCATTAATTATTCTACTACTTTTGATCAACAAAAACCTTGCCTGGTTTAAACAGAAAAAAATATGTATTGAAGTGTGTTTTAATAGGTTTTTTACCCAGTCGAAGCGATCAAATTTATAGAAAGTAGATATAGTGTAAATCTGGATCCATTTAATTATGAGATAAAGATATAAGTACATATGAACACAAATGTGCATATCGACACGTAAGAACCTTGAATAAGAGTTTTTACAAACTGGGGATTTGAAATCAAGTAAATTAGAAAAAGATTACGAGAGAGCCGTGTTTCACATATAAAGGTAAACATACTACATTTCGAAATGTTATAAAAACCATCTAACACAGCTTAGACACATGCAGCTAGCGGTTTTTTAAAACAAAACAGATTTAAACGGCATTAAAAAAGAAAGAAAAAGGACATAAAAGATATAAAAATAAAAAAAACAAAAATGAATGAATTACTTTTTTATTTTTAAATTTCTTTAGTTAACAACACTAGGTATCTGCCAGTTCCCATACACAACGAAATTCTGTATAACCGAGGTCAACCGAAAGCAAATTCGCTTAACTTTTCCTACCATTTACACGGGGGAGCCCTGTAAATACAATGGTTTTTGCATGCAAATATTGCATGCACAATTTGTATTTACTATCGATTTTTGGTTGCAAAATTTTCTACAAGTGCATTCTATAAGCGTTATAAATGTATTGTAAAAGATTTTTTTTTTATATTTGTACATATAATTGTTTTAAAATCGTACGCTTGAGCAATAAATACACAAAAGTGAATTGGGTAACAGAAATAAAAGGCACACAACATATTTTTGCTGTAAAAAATACAGGCAAAAGTGCATTATCTAAAAATGCTATAAACATACGCGAACCTTCTTAGATTTAAATTACATTTCAAAAATTCTAAGAAGGTTTTCGTGCGGGAAGAGTTCTTTTTTTACCGTATATTTTAGATATTTGAATTTTGGTAAAAAAAAACTATGCAAAAAAAAGGCAAAAACAAAAAAAAAACATCAAAATACAGTAAAATCTCTATCCATGACACCCTTTTCGTCAAATCCAAAAAGTGTCATGGATAGAATTTTCCGCAAAAAATGAATCCAAAAAAAAATCTGAAAAAATATAAAATATATAATAAGAAAAAAGATACACAATAAATATCTGCATTTGTTTCTCATTACTTACTATTACATCTTTTTCGAGTCCAATTTACCCAAAAAGGAATAATTCTCATGGATGGAGAGTATCATGGATAGAGATTTTACTGTACCATAATTATATTTACGACGATAGATTTTTTGTTTTTTGTCCTTCTTGCTTCATTAAATTCATTTTACCACAAACTTTGGTCTAAATCACTAGCTTACGAATACTTGTACCCAGTGCTGCTTTTCAGGAAAGAATAGTTTGAGGCGGATGATTTGCCCACGCTCAAAATATGTTAATTTTGTAATTTTAAGTATCAAATTACTGTTACCAGCAGATTGCGCAAACTTTATTTTTAAAATAAGCGTAACCGTTTTATAAATATGTTTTACAAAAGTAAATATTAATTGTGAACTTTTGCCTAACTAAAATTGATTTATTTAATATATCACAAAAAAATACAAAAATGCAGAAAAGATCAAAGTTTTTATCGTTCGTTTCAAATATAAAAAAAAGTGCATAACTTAATAAATACACGTTGAAAAAATGTTATTTTTTATATATCAAAGTATATGAATAGCCACTAAACAATCATGCAAAGTAGAATAACTTGAGTTTTAGACGAAAAAGCACAAAAAAAAGATATTTTAAATATTTGCATCTAGGTAAGAAATGTGATTTCAGATCTATATAATAAATATTTTCTACACTTTTTATTCGGCCCAATAAAAAAAAATATGAATGTATTTTTATTTGCAATAAAAAAGAATAGAAAAAAAACATAAAAAAGTATTTTTTTATGGTATTATTTTATGCACATACCTTATGGTGTGTAAAAAATTATAATTTACAACTTTATATTCTAAATTACGCTATCTTCACATTGTAATAGCCTCGCGGTGTCTTAAAATAAGAAGACATATTTTTATGTTTTTGACTTTATCGGTAAGTAAACTGCGATAATTTAATTTAAAAGCAAGATTTCTACTCTTAATATAAATAGAAAAAAATACTATATATGTTTTACAAAACTATGTTAAGCAAAATGTTATTTACTATAAAATAATAAAAAACATTTTACAATGAAATATATTCTGGTTTTGTCATCAAAATTGTAATTTTTTAATCATTGATTTAAGCGAACCGTCTTATAGTTCGCAGATAACAGATAATCATATATAAATGTAATTATTATACGGTTTTACATCTAATATTATCTTAAAATAATGAATGGACTTGAAAATATTACGAAAGACAACTTTATAATTACAATATTGAAAATTTTGCAATACAAAATATTAGAGAACAAAATATTTTTGTATGTGTGATATTAAGCTTAGATTATGTTCCTAAATAA
This sequence comes from Agrenia bidenticulata, assembly GCA_034694785.1. NCBI lineage: Eukaryota > Metazoa > Arthropoda > Collembola > Entomobryomorpha > Isotomidae > Agrenia > Agrenia bidenticulata. The sequence continues at coordinate 9,605 of JAQFYM010003272.1, read as the reverse complement.
ATATTACACCCAATAAATACATGTTGTTTATTTTATGCTATTATAAAACATTTTCAACCGTTGTTTATCATCCTTTAACAGCAGAAGACGTGACGAAAGAAGGGTATAAAAATATAAATATTTATAGTGAAATGTGGTCTCTACACGAGTAACAAAAAGAAATATTGTTTAAACAATATTATTGAAAATTTAGATGTTTTATATTTTTTTCGGTAAATTCACTAGGACAAAAATAAAAAAAATGCGCGCAATCTTCCGAATACGCAAATTACATTCAAAAAAAAATTTTTCTTCGAGCTCTCCCTGAAAAAAAATTTGAAAAAGAAACACTGCTTATACCTAAGAAAAAAAACCAATTCCAAAATATAAAACTAAGATAACACTTATTAAAAGTTGGTCAAACTGCTAATTTTGCATAACTGCTAATTCTGTTGTTTACAAGCCATCAGAGTAAGCAAATAGCAGGATTTATCATTACTGTTCACATAAATTTTAACAGCAACAAGGTGTTTTTTTCATGGATAACAGATTTTAGCTGTAAAATACGTATACAATGTTATCTGTTACTCCTCAATGTAGTATTATGCTAAAAATTAAAAGTCTTGCATCACAAAAAAATATTGAGTTCTAAAACTATCTAAAGTAATATTGTATACACGAACAAGTGTATTGGTGAGTAGACAAAAAAAAACTGTATCCAGTATTTATTGCAGTTTTAGATAACCAACTACTATTAAGGTCAATAACACATTTAAATAATAAAGCAAAAGCATTTACTTGCATCAGGTAGGTCTATACGAACGATTTATGGTCGTTAAACTACCTTTTGATATTACGTACTCATAAAAAGGACTTTCCAGGTCTGCTTACGTGTTAACTTATTTCGAGTATGCTTTTTCAAGAAAAGCAATATATCAAGAAATGCAGAATAACAGGAGTATTTTGCAAGATCAAAACACCAGGAAGCGCTGTTTGTTCGGCAAGAGCTTTTCGAAAAACATTTAGCTATTAAAAAAAGAGACAAAGAAAGAATAGAATTTAGTAAAATGATAAATTAGGTAAAACGCTACCCGAAATTGGTATAGCTTAAAAATAGATTCTTCGATTTTTAAATTTTTAATAACCTATTTTTCTATTATAAATCTTTATTTTTTAGAATATAATGACAAATCTTGTTATAAGAGTTAAATCACAGATAAGAATATGATCCTTTATATAAATAGTATAGCCGCACAAAAAAAACACATAAATGGTACATAACTACAAGTAGTCAGTTTCTATACATTTTCTCAATGTTTAAAATCACATATGGCATTTTTTTGTATATACATCATAAAAAAAGTATATAGTTTAATAAAAAAAAAGCCCGTTTTTACTCCTAACAAAAACAGTGCGGCACCTTTTTAACTGTTGGCAATGCGCAAATCATGCACCGAGACAACAGTCGTAGGTTTTCAGTGCTCTAGCAAAGTAAATGTTTTCCGGCACAGCATGCGCATTTTTATAAAATTGATCTACTATTTTAGGTAGCATTTACCTGACAGATCAACCATAAAATTTGTTTTTGTAATTACATAATTATAATTTTTTTTACAAAAAATATTAACCTTTTTTTCATAAATAAGTGATATTCGTAATGGGTTTAAAATCTCAATTAGCAACTGCGCGTGACAAACCGCATTTTAAAAAGTATTTACCTGTCCTGACAGTACACAAGCTAATACTAAATAGCACAGAACAAAGCATGTAAAATTTTCGTATTCGGTAAAATAAACTTTGCAAACCCAGGGGTGGTGTAAGAACGATTTTTTTAGCAAAAAAAATAAAAAAAGATTATTGAAAATACTATCATATGTAACGGTCAAATTAGAGTTATAAAAAATTTTAAAAAAAAATTTATATATCGAAAATTATTTATTTACTAGCATGATAACTTTTATCACAAAAAAAACACATAAGAGGGGTTTTTTTTATGCCAACGTGTATTAACAATGCCATTTTTGTCTTCTCTGTAGTACGCTACTGAGATAAACCTATAAAAACTAAGAAAAAGTCTAAATATAATCCTTTTTTGAACGTAAAATATCTTCGATGCGAACTTATAGCAGATTGTGGATATTTGCGGTAATATATAATCAGATAACAGCAAAACTACAACGAAACAACTGTGTAATACTTGCCATATAACCAGAAAGGTAATTTAGTACCGTAGACTAAAAGACTGCTTGATAAAAAAATCAGCTTTCTGTTTTTTTTTCTAATAACACAAGGGTACTTTATATTCAAAAAAAACCGTGTTTCTGTTCAAATTATGTTTTTAAGCATATATATTTATTCGTCAGAATTTAAATTAATACGTTTAACAAATCAAGAAATCAAAAAAAAGGTAAAAAAAACGAATTTTACTGCGCGAACTAATTTTTATAATGATCATATCTATACAGGCTTGATTGCCGTAAATCCCTTTTTATAAACTTTAGGATAGGCTATTACAGACATCTGTATGTATCTTACCTACGATTATTTATTGTATCGTGTTTTTCGGCAAATGCATAATTTGATTTTCAGTAGCAACGCCATGCATCTACTTTTTATTCTTTTCTTTTCTTTTTTTTTGCAAATTTTTATATGTACTAGGTATGTCATTATGCTAGAATAAACGTTCCCAGAAAATTTAAGCCCCAAAAAAAAAAGTTTTTTGAAACTTCCCAATCCCGTATTTCGATATAAAAACTAGAAAAATGCCTAAAAACTTTAAGTAAAGTTTTTTTTTGTGCACTTTTCTTTAAAATATTCTATTATGATATAAATATTCAAGTATTTTTACGCAATAACAACGGGTTTATTACCGCAAAAAAAACCTATTAAGTTTTTATACACAAAATATATAATATTGACACAAAAAACGCATTTTCAAACGTTTTTTAATACCATAACAGTATTTAATTTACATTATATTGTTTTGTTTAAACTTCTATTTGCGTGTACTTTCTAGACGTAAGTTGGTATTCAAAATTAAAATTTACTTTGTGAACAACGTTCGAGGCTTTCATGTCTTTTTTTAATTATAAATTGCCTGAAAATTATTTGTTTGTGCTTCACAAATATAAATGTACGCCAAACTAGACTAGAGGCTATTCAAGAGATTTTTAGTCATTTATTGTTATAAAAGCCAAAAAAGTATCAAGATATCTAAATCAGATAGAAAAGATATAAGAATTTTTTTTAGTGTTTTCTACATGCACAAAAAAAATTGCAAAATTTATAGAGTGCAGAATGCATATTTAGTCATCTCGTTGCACAAGCATTTTATAAATACAACTTGTTTAGTTATTACAAATATCTGCAAAACCGAAGACGTAGCGATAAATTGTCGTACGGAATACGTTTTTTTTCGCATATTTGGTTATAATTGGTTTTTATTGTATCCTGCATACTTTAAGGATTTGACAAGCATATAAATTATCTACATGATAGAACTACTTAGACCCTGTAAATTTCATGTTAAATACAGTAAAAATTTTCTTTTGTAAGTACACTGCATATATTCAAGCTTCATATATATACTGCGCAAAAAAAATTGCGGGTTTTTTTAAAAAGTGACAAATCCTGGAACGACATAAACTAAAAAAAATAAGAAAACTGCAAGATCCCGGGATTCCGTGTCCCGGGAGTTGACATTTCTTATATGTACTCATAAATTTACAAGTTTCAGCATAAAAAACGAAGCATATTTAGCTTACCTGATTTCATATGCAATTAAACAACAAATTACATAACTATATGCGCAGGTACAGGTTTCATACACATACATCTTATATAGAAAAGATCAAAACGTTTTATTGTAAATTTACATTTTTACAAAATCAAAGTCGACCTCTTTTTTTATTTTTTTTCGAAAACATGCTACGTTGTGTACAGTTTTGCTGTTTAAGGCATAACCTGGTTACAGATAAAACGTATACCAAATTTAAATTTTTGTTTTTTGTGTAGTATTCTATATGCATACGGTATTAATTTAATTTTATTGCAATTCCCAGTACTAATTAATAACGACAAATTTTCTAAAAATACAAACTACGCTAACGTCTATATATGCTATAATTTATTTTCTTACAGGAGCACGATTCATAGCGTCATATGCACGAGATAGTCGTATATTCATACTAAATTTTAACTAAATTCTAAGAACGCTTGCGGTATTCTGCTTGAAAAACATAAAACATTGTTTGCATTTTCACTTAGAGTTCGCTTACATCAATATCCTATTTTTATCTTAGTTGCAACAAGTTGGTGTTAGTTAAAAAAAGAAATCAATATAAAAGTACGAAAAGATATTACAAAAACACTTTTTTTGCGGGCTAATCTAAACTATTGTATATATAAAACAGAACGTTTTTTAAAGTGCAAAGTTGTTTTTATTTAAAAATTTTGTAAAACACAAATTTTTTTTGTTGACATCTAAAAAAAGTGTAAAAACCGGTTATTCCGTAAAAATTTAGTTCTTGTATTGTAAAAAACTATTTGAACCGTTTTCTTTGTTACTATCAGCGTACGCAGTTTTTGATTTGAAATAAAGGCGCTTCAAAGCAAAAAAGCAACAACACTTTATAGGCAAAAATTGATGAATTGCAGTAGGAAAGTGTACATACACTCGTATATTGTATGTTTTTGTGTTAAATGCAAAACAATATACGCAAAAATGTTTTAAGAATATTTCGAGCTTTGGCTAGTTGCAAAGAAAATCTATTCAACGTTGTTTTATCTTTCCGTGTATTTTAACTTTTAATCCAAAAACTATACTCAAGATAATCGCTGAATATACGTTAACACTGCATTAAAATGGTTTGCATATTGTTGCCAGTATGTTTTTTTTGATGAATTCTTTAAGCGATTGCACTTACATTTGTGTTGCAAACAGCAAAATAAAATTGTCTTATGATAGACAAAACAAAGGGATGCATCCCACAAAACAATTGTCGAATTACTCAGTCTATTTTTTTGTATACAAAACGTGCATACTGCAGCACAACATTTTTCATTTGTAGCTAAATAACATAAATAGGATTCGGTCTTTGGTCGCAAAAAACATATTTGTAATGACAGGTAGTAAAACGGATTACGAAATTGTTGTCTTGTGCAGTTCTTAAAAAATATATATATCTCCCTGTGTATTTCGTATCTTTATATTATACGGACGTATTGCCTTGAAAGTATTATCGTTAATTAGAAAATGCTTTTCTTACTTTTAGGATAATTTTGCTTTATAATGAAAAACATTTGTTTCAAAAGTATATGGAAAATTCTAAAAAGTAAAACTAAAAAATGTGAAACAGTATACTTAGGAAAAAAATATTTTTTGACATGCCTGAACTTAAATTGGGGGTGTATTGTTTACTCTTATTAATACAAATCTATTATTCGTAGCCTTACATTTTTGCGTGTTTTTTATACAAATAATGTATACGATTTTGTAAAATTCATTTTTAGTTGTTATTATTTTGGTTTTAAAAATGCTGCCAATTTACCGGGCTCTAGTTATAATGTAGCATTTTCTATATAAAATTTTTGCAACCTCAATAAATTACACTTTATTCCGTATCGGTTGAGACTATTGAATTACACTTGTAGATTTTTGTCAGTAGTACACACTTTGCTTTTTGCCTACATTACTAGTTTACGTAAAAAAGAAACTATCAAACAATCGCGTACGATATTATAGAACCTTACGCAAAAACAAAGACAGCAAATCTTAAAACATCATGTTTTTATAGGTTTTAATACACAGTTTCATAACGAGCAAAAAAAAACCGTTTCAATAATAAAAAAACGTTAATTATGGTTTTTTGTGGTTTTAAACAAGCGTTTTTTACAATCGCTTTTTTTGTGTGCAGTGAGTTTCTACATTTATTGCACAAAAATGTGTTCTAAAGAAGAATATAAAAGTGGATACGCGTATGATAAAAATCTTCAGAAAGATAAGCAAAAATGTTATTGCCAACACGCTTTTGTTCTTGTTTACAGGCGTCTGCTGTTTTATGCTTTCGTCAACACTAATTTTGTTTTCTGATGTGAAATACTTGTTATTTATTGCAATTTTTCTATACATGATGGTTTTTGTAGTTTTAAGTAAACAGAACACTTTGATGTAGGCTTTTATGTATTATATACAAATACCGTTTTTTTTTGCAGTAAAACAAAAAATGAGTTACATCGGTTCAATGCATGTGTAAATAACATCATAATTGCTTTTTGACTTTTTTTTGCGTTGAAAACATTCCAAAATAGCGAAGGCGAGGGAAAGGCAGGCTCGACCCCCTATAAAGTATAGGTATAAAAGTTGAGCCCACTGTCCCCTTAGCATATCAGATGTGCAAACACATGTCATGTGTTGCACGTTTTTTTGTATCCTTTTGAATATATTAGTTTTACTTTTAATTATGCTTTAATCTTAGAATAAGACTAATTTATTAGACGATTTTAAGGGTTTTGTATATAATCCTAATAAAAAAAACACGATCACATACAAAACGGTTTTGAAGTTGCAATAGAGAGGCATGTTTAATGGGGCGCGTACGCTAATTTTGTATATAAAAATTGTACTGAATTTAAGGGACTTTTTCGAACGGAAAAAACTTAAAGAATCTATATATATATCAATTTTTTGTCTTTTAATTATTTTTGACTTATAAAGAAAAGTTTTTTCTTCGATGTAAAACCCCTTTTTTTTATGAAGTTTAACCCTTACTAATTTACGCTATTTGCACAAAAAAAGATGATGAAAAATATGAAAACATATTAAATATTTGTTTAACAGTATAGAAAATGCAAAGTAATCATATATGCACTGGACAAAAGTTTAATTCGGAAAATGTTTTTTCGGCTATAAAATAAGGAAGTAAAATGTAAAAACCTGCCTTAATATTATAAATTAATGCAAACATAAAAAACTTAAAAAAATATGAATCATAAAAAAATCATATTTTCGTAGTAGAAAAAAAGTGTTAAATAGTAAAAAAATTGCATTGTGTAAAAATAAATTGAGCAAAGGCGATAAGTTAAATTTTAAAAAATAGATATTAAAATTTCCTCTGTCCCAAATTAATTGTTTACTTTGTTTTTAATTTTTCCCTAATTTAAGCCAATTTAAGAACCAACTAGGACAATTAATTTGGGACAGAGGGTTTATATTTTTTACGAAGTAAGTATAAACACAACCTGTCATACACTAATGTGTAATATAATATTAACTGCAAGTAATATGGACTTTATATGCAACATAGCAATCAATAAATATATAAAAGGCTCTATTTGTATCTTTTTACAGATTAAACAACTCAAAAAAAACGGAAAAAGAAGTTTTTTTTTTGTATTTGATATAAACGACTTATCATTCTTCATTTTTACAAATTAAACATAAGCGTTATACAAGTATCGTATGTTTTTACACTATACATTTTAATTTTAAATATTTAATTTGTTAACTCCTTCTGTAATAATGAAGCAAAAATGCTTAATGGGCTAAAAATGCGTTCATTTATTTTCATGTGTTTTATTTTTGATTTTTACAATTTTTTGACTTTTTACAATTTTTTCGAAAATTTGTATGTTAAGAAAACAAATTACAAAGGTTCATCAACTTATAAAAGTGTATAAGATACAATTTTTGCGTCTTTGTACTATTCTGCATCATTGATTTTGTCTAATATGCTCTTATGTAGTTTTTTTTTTCCATGATGCATATATGCGTCATTACTGAGCCTAAGAATATAATTTTTTGTATTTCAGTGGGAGTTATATGCATACTTTAAAACCGCATACATGGCAGTTGCATTGTAGTCTGATTAAGCAATTATCATTTTTTCATTGTCTTTTCATATTAATCTATTAATGCAAACAATCACATAAAAAAATGTGCAATTAGGTATTTCGAATCAAAAATTTTTTGCCATATAAACTCACGAATTGCAGTACTTGATCTACACTGTAAAAGAATAGGTTAAAAGTTATGCCTATTATAAACTAAAATGAAGATTACAAAAGCAGTATTGTTTTCCCAGAACTGGTAAAAAAAATTTAAATTCAATGTGGAATAAGAGATGAGGCAAATATCGTAAGTTACCGGAAGAGCACTTCTATATTTAGTATTTTGTTTTGATTTCTCAAAAAAATTTAATGAACTCCGTTAATGTTTTAGAATTTTTCATTGCTAATATTTCTATATTTATTATACTTACAAGCAAAAAAAAAGCATGTATACATTTAGCTCGCATTTTATTTTGTATTATTATTTCCAGATCGTATTTTTTGATTTTTACTTAGTTGATTTTTGCGAATTTTTATAACATACTTTAAGACCAGTGTCGGATTTCAAAAATCCGCACAAAAAAATTAATTGTTTTTATAATAACTCTATTGTCTCTATCAAAATTTAAAAAAATTTTGCAAAGTAAAATATACTTAATTTGAAATTGTACATTTGTTGATAGAAATTATCAAAATTAAAGTTAATTGTGGCATTTTTTCTATAGCGAACCCAACCCTTTCCCACTGCGGGAGTTTAAATAAAAAAATCAGCGCAAATGTATAGGTTTAATCTTTCGAATTGACTTTATAAACACCCCTTTCTTGAATTTATAATTCCGAAATTTGTTTACCACAACAAGAAAAGGACTAAACAAACATATAAAAAGAAACAAAGGCAAATGATAACTTACTGCTGATGCATACTAGTCACATAATGGTTTTTTGTACACCCAAGAATTCACACTTAGTAAAAGTAGTACACAAACTGCTTAATATTTCTGTGTAAAAGATTTGCATTTGCCCTTATTATAAATCGTTACTTGATGTAGTTTAAAATTACTTAATACAAGAAAAATAAAAGATGCATTGTAAGCCCATATTACCAATATTATATATACATTCATACATGTTTTAAGGTCTTTTGCCTCTCTGCTTTTAATTTTAAATATGTGTTTCTTACATACATATACCTATTCGAATATACAAAAAGCTCTGTTAGTACAAAGGCTTGAAAACTACGGGTATAATTAACCTGGGTGCTAGGGTTTGCATACCCGGGTACCTGGGGTTTTCTAGATTTTTTTAAAAATTAAAACCCGGGTAATTTTTCGGCACCGGTTTATTTTACACCATAGAACAGTGCAAACATACAAAATAAAAAAAAACAAAAATTGTATGAAAACGTAATATCTAAGTTTAAAAAGGGTTTTTCGGATTTAAAATTGTATGCTATATATATTTATATATAATTTAATGTTGAAGATAATTACCGAAAATATCTACCCCTACTGGTATAATGTATTAGTAATGATGCTGCGTTTAAAAAAACAATAATACATCAACTAATATTCATTATTGCGTTTAGTATGATTCTAAAGCCATAACATACAACATTTATTTTGATTTTATGCAGGAAAATGCAAAAGTTCTATCACCACAGCCATAAAATACCAAAAAGTTTTTTTTTCAATTTACCTTTTCCGAAAACATTCCTTTAATATGTATGAACTAGGGATGGGATTAATAATTAATAATAATTATTAGTAATTATTATTAATTATTATTAATAATAAATAAAC
>JAQFYM010003271.1:0-19241 GCA_034694785.1 Agrenia bidenticulata | reverse complement strand
TACATTTCTAAAGGGACACATAGAAAAGTTATTTTAATTAATGAATTGCAAGATATACTATATCTGCTACATGATGATCCTACTTCTGGGCATTTCGGTGTAATTCTTACATTTGAAACTCCAACCAGGAATTATTACTGGCCACAAATGTATCAAACTATTTTAGACTATGTTTTATCCAGCAAAAAATGTCAACATTCAAATCCAATAAAAAAAGACAGGCAAGTCTTACATCCCATTACATTAACCGATATTTTTGAAAGAATTGGGATAGATCTTGTGGGTCCATATAAAAAAAACAAAAAATGGGTTTGCTTATATTTGTGTTCTTACTGAATATTGCACTAAATGGGCAGAATCTTACCCGAATTGTGATAAATCAGCTTCTTCTGTAGGGGATATTTTACATAATAAAATTATTTGCCGATATTAATGTTTTAAAATACGGCAGAGCGATCAGGGTAAAGAATTTGATAATAATATTATATCAAAAAATTTAAAGTTTTATAGCAAAAGGCACGTAACATCAAGTGCATACATCTACAAACTAATAGGCTGGTTGAAAGCTTTAACCAAACACTTTGCAGATCATACGAAATTTTTTTAATGAACAGCATGAAAATTGGGATCAATTTATTTCGCCCATTCTTTTTTCCTATGATACTAAATTGCAGAAAAGCACGAATTTTGTACCATTTTATCTTGTATACGGAAAAACGACGACTCTCCTCAAGAAGTGGTTTACCGGAAAAGCTAAAAAAGGTAGCGAAGTATAAGATAGAGATATTGAAATTACACAAAAAAGAAGTGAGGCTTTGCTAAATATACAAAAAGCTCAAAAAAAAACAAAAGTAACATTATGATAAAAAACGAGGGGTTATTAACTTTGTTTTGGGTGACAATGTTCTACTTTTTTACTTTAAAAAGGTGCAAAGAAGAGGCGACAAATTGTCGCAAAAATATTTAAAAATGTATAAAATAGTCAAATGTTATGATCATAATGTTTTTCAACGTTAAAATAGCGGGGAAAAATATTAAACAGGTGTTTTAATGATGATAAGCTAAAAAAATAACTGTTCGTGACATAATAGGTAATTTTAAAAATGCTGAAAATGAAAAAAACAATAACGATATTTTTATAGTAGATAAAAATGTAAAGGAAATGGAAATGGAAACCGAGAAAATTCTTAGGAAAAGTACTTGTGATATCTACAAGAAAAAAAAGAAGAACACAATTGAATTTAAAAATGTTAAAAATGACGTCAACAAATAAAGCACATAAAGGGTATTCAAAAAGACCAAAAATTAGCATTTCGCGAAGAAAAATCTAATGAAGATGCATTCAAAATTCGACTGCAAATAAAAAACTTATGGGTTATTTTAAAAGTTGGATCTGAAAGTTTTTTTTGAAAAATTATTTTATCAATACTAAAAAAGAAGCAAATTTAGCGAAAAAAAGAAGTCTCAAAAATTTTATCTAAAGAGCATATATACACACAAAAAAATGAATTTTTGCATACCGTTACAAATTTATATGAAGAATTTTACACAGCTTAGAAGGCAAAAACTGGCTTACGGACGATACAATTAATATGTTTTGTGATATATTGTTTAGGGATACTAAATACACATTTTTATCCACTATCTGTGTTCAATACCTAATGTGAAAAATTTACGTTCCAAAGTGGCTTAAATCACAAATTATTGAATCATAAGAAATAATTTTTTTTCCAGTTAATATTTCAAATATCCATTGGATGAGTTCCAAGCTTGATTAAATGAAAAAAACTTGCATTGTGGTTGATTCAAGCAGAGGTGATCATAATGAAACAGCCAGAGGTATTTTTAAAAAAAAGGAAACACTTTTTACAAAGTTCGAAATACATCACCATCTTGTTTTTAACCAAACGGATGGGTATAATTAGGGTGTATTTGTATGTGCGTATTTTTATTTGCAAATATATAAGTAAGAAGTTAATCATTTTGATCCAGATAGCTTTCGTATTACAATGAAAAATTATATTTTACAAAACAAATAAATTGATTCACTAACATCGCGATACATATTCAAGTGAATCTATTTTAAAAATAGTTGCTTTATTTTTTCGTTTGGGTCAAGTTCTATTTTTTCTTTGTTTTGTTTTTTATACATTATTGAAGCGATACAAGTATGTTTTCTTGTTTATTTATTAACTAAAGCACGAAGGTTTTTATTTTACATAGATTGTTAATATATAACTATCCTGATGCTAATTTATGTTGAGATTGTAACTTTTAATTTTGTTTTATTGTGCTTTCGCATATTTTCTCCTTCATTTTCTTCTCTTTGTAATCATTTGTTAATTGAATTATTTCGAAATATAAGAAATGTGTCAATCTACTTGAAGAAACAGAAAGCAAGTAAATAAATCGGAGTACGCCAAAGGGTTTATTTTTTAAATCTAAACAAATTTGTCGGCTCAAATGACGTTTGAACAATTTTTTTTATTTTTGGCCCTGGTTTAAGGAACAATTTTCCACGGGGGAAACTTTTCTATACGACACTCCTCTAAGTGTGAAAGGGTTAAAGGACTTTAGTAACTTATTTATAATAATTGTTATGATGTAAGTCTGATTTATAAGAACCAATATGATTTTTTTTTATTTGCTCAACAAATATGTATTATTTTGTGCGCATAATATCACCTAGCACTATGTTATGAAAAAACATTATCAAATTTTTCGTTTTGTTAACGCATTGTTTCTACGAATACTATGAAAAAAATAAGTAGTTAAAAATAATCCCAAAGAATCTTTGACATAAAAAATGAGCGTTTTGTGCATATGATAAATTTTTAAGGCTGGATTAACAAAACTACCCTATGATTTTGTCCGGTGATAGATTTTTTGTTTATTTTGTACATAAAAGCATTGTGCTAAAAGATTAAAAAATGACAATAAAAAAAAACCGGGACCTGAAATTTTCACCAGGGTTCCATTTTACAAAAAAAAAAAAACAGAGAGTATGTTATTATAGTTCAGTTCGTTTAATCTCCTATATGAAGAAAACGTACAAGACCCTAAAATATCAAGTCTGAGCAGCTAAAGATCGTGGTTCTACGCCAAAATATGCTAGAAAAGCAATGTCTACTTGCCCTACAATTACGACAAAGTCCAGGTGTAGATTTTTATTGTAGAGCAAGTTTTTTTGTTCGGATAATTACCCAGCTCTTAAGCCGTAGTTGATAAAACAAGATGAACAAATTTTAAATTGAAAAAAAATGTAAGTATTCATGAAAAAGTTTTTTTTACACCAAAAAATCTTTCCAAGCTTGTTCTACCTTTTTCGGATATCTAACACTTTTGGAAGGATTATTGTGTTTCGCCTATGATAAAAAGTAACCATCAATGGTTTAAATTTTGTTTATAAACCTATCTTTTCTCGTCGCAAAATCTAAAAATATCGAATTTTGTAGCCTAGTCACAAATAGATACATTTTAATTTTTTGTGCCAATGAATTATATACAAAAATAGAAGAAATTTCTTACCTTTAGTTTTTTATATAAATTAGTTATCACGATGAAAACTAAGTAAACAAATAAGTAGTTCTAACATGAAGCATTGATAAAATTTTTATATATTTTTATAAATAATAAACATTAATAAAATAATGAAAAAATAAATTTGCTTAATTATAAAGCCATCGCTCGCAGACATTGCAAATGCATCATCAATAAACATATAAAAAAGAAAATACCACAATTTTATATATATAAATACATGTGAGTCATGTAATTTTTTTTTTGCAATATCGAAGGCTTTAATATCCCACTTGGAAAAGAATATTTGTAAAAAAAATGAATCAGTGAGGGGTTTACATCATATTAATCCTGTCGAATTAATTTAATTTTGCCAGTATACATATCAATATATACTTATATGCTCCAATTTATGGCAGGGATAAAATCAAAAATGCCGTTTTTATATTGACTCCCACTGAAATAAGTTGTTATTTGCCCCAAATCATTTTTAAGACCCCTATAGTACACAGAAAACACTGATTTTTTGTTTGTCTTTTGTGTAGTGTTGACATAAATAGCCGTCATGGACAGGCATGTTTAAATTCGGGATTTTGTCCCGAAATCCAGAAAATCCCTAAATTAAAAAATTTAGAATTTTAGGGAAATCGATCAAACGATCAAACAATTTATTCTTATTTGGGATATTTTACATATAGCTTTATTTTTAATATTATTTTATGTTTCTATCTAAATTAAAATTTGTTTATATTAAAAGAAACTATAAAAAAATAATTTTTATTTTTATTTTCATTTCAAATTTTTATTTCTAAGAATAAATATGATTAAATTGTATATTTTTTAAATCAGAGTACGCCATAATTTTTAAAAATGTAACACTCCGATAGCCGGTTCGTTTTGATCACAGAATTTACCTTTCTATATATATTAAAAGGCATTTATACAAATGTGTTAGTATAAGTTATTAGAGGATACGTATATATAATGCGTTTAAAAACTGCTTGCTCATGTACAAAAGTGGATAAATTTGGGTTTGCGTTCAACCTTTTTTAGAAATCTGCTACAATTCTATTTTTTAGAATTGAAAATGCGTTAAAAAACCTTCAAATAACTATTTCGATTAATTTTTACATAAAAAAGTAGATAGTACAAAAAACCGCCAACGTTTTCGAAAATGTTTTGCGTTGGTTCTAGGCAATAAATGCAATTCTGCTTTACTATATTTCATTTTATAAATGTGTAAATTGTGTCAAATTATACAATATCATATTTAGCAAAATTAAAACTTATATCTATCAATTTTCTAAAAATTATTATATATCTGAAATAACGTGACTTTTTTTATAAAAATATAACTGTAGGACTTGTATACCAAAAAAATGTAATTTACTTACTTACTCCAATATAAAACTCTAGTTTTTTTTTTACTAACTTATTTTTCTAAAAATTTTTAGGGGCTAGTTAAGTTCAAAAAGCATGCTTTTATCATAAAAACGTATAAAATTTTATAAAATTAATTTGCATGGTATTTGATTTTTTTTTTGTAAAGTTGATTTTTTTGTGTTCAAAGATGAAAATACTATGTATATACATTTTATTTTCAGGCTAGTAGTAAGGGGGGCCCCCAATACCTAGGGGCCCTTCTTTTCGCGTTTTTTTGTAAATTATATGATTATAAATCATTTTAAAAATATGTATTTATTCTGTTTAGTCTAATGAAACTATTTATGTTAGGTTAAGTAAGTCTTTATTCATTTTATAAATTTTTTTTGAAAAAAGCCCTTCTTTTTTTTAACGAAAAATAGGTTTAAGGGCCCCGCTTTTTTCGAATTTTGATTTCTGGCTACGTGCCTGATTATTATGTACACATATATTACTAAAGAGACTATTGATAAACCTATTCTATTTGCATATTGTAATTTATTCAAATGATAAAAAATTTGCACCATTTTGTTTTCTTACTATTCGATCTTTTCGCAAGTTTATCAGCTAGTTACAAAGAGTTTTAACAAATGAATATACATAGCAAAGATTTTTTGACCAGAAATATATACGATGAGACCATGACAAAACATATTGGATAAAAAAAAATAGCATCAAATTATAAAATGATAAACCACAAAATATAATACACGGAAAAGCGTCTAAAATCTTTGTTTATTATTAAATATACATAGTTTGTTTACCTTTGATTGTTTGCGCGCTTTTAAAATATTCTGTGATTCTTTATCATATTTTTTACTTTGGGCTTTTCTTCCTACTGATTTGTCGTATAAACGCTTATTATATTTGCATTGTAAAATCAGTCAATATATGTAATTTTTATAAAGTCGGTTCAAGCAGTGATTTGTTTTATATGCCTAAGAATACTTATTTATGCTTTTATATGCAATAAAACAGCAAAGTCCCGAAAATAACACTTAAAAAAGGCCATTTATTCTATATTTAAGCTGATTTCGGAATTTTGAAAAAATCCAAAATTTAATCATGCCTGATCATGGATTAAACCATTAAAAAGTTCAAGTTACGACTATAATTAGATCAAAATAAATAAGAAGAATTAAAATTAAAATATTGGAAAGAACAAGTTTAAATTATGAATAATATGACCAATATAAGCTTTTTGTTGATACAGAACATAATGTCATATGTATAACATGCGTTTTTAGCGCTACTAGTCATTTATTACAGTTCATATGTTGTTAATATTGTACTTAATAACAGAAATGTTGATTCTTTAAATGCTATTTTATAATTAATATTTTATTAATTTTGGTCTTCTTATATTTTCGAATACGTAAATAAGATATTCGTTGTATGTATCAAAATACTGTGGATTATATTTCGACCATGAATTTTTTCGTTTGGAATGTATCTATATTTTTATATCGATCATCCAAACTCTAAGAACCTCTTTTAAAGAGTACCGTAGCCTACCGATAATAACAAACAAATCAGATGTCATCTGTCAATAAAACATCAAAGGAAAACTACCGAAAATAATAAACACCTAAAATCGTGCATGGAACAAAAAAAAATAGTAAACAAACACGATAGTATTATGTGTTTATAATTTTATTGGGTTTTATATTATTTTATATATTTTCTTTATTTAATGACATTTCACCTAATAGAGCGAAATTAGATGAAAAATCTGACAAAAAGAAATTAATAAACGCATGCTAAGTATATTAATTTTAGTTAACGACTAATTATCGTTTTTAAGAGTGATATATTTAAATGAAACACCAAATAGTTAGCTTCGCCAGTGTAGAATTTTGCAAACCAACTGAAATTTAAGATCTAATATAGGAGACTATGTTCGAACTAATTTTAATACTAGTCCTAGTTCAAGTTGTTAAAGAATAACACTTAAAGAAAAAGATGAAAATATTTATGTACTTATCAACTCTAAGCATACTCAAAATATGCTTTTGGCTAAAATTCATGTATATAAATAGTTTTTAAGACATTTATATGTTTATTTTACATAGAAGATGTATTTTAGTTTTTTGTAAGGTCAAAATACACAATTTTTTTCATACCATTTTTCTACCGAAAATAAAAAACTTTTTTTAACCCATTTGTTATTATCGGTAGGTTACGGTAGCAGGGGCTCCGAATATGGTATGACCATAATATGGAACCACGATTTTGTCAGTTCCCCCATAATGGCCATTATGGCCATATATGGTAGCCATATATTTCTTGGTCAAATTTTAATATTATTAAGATATAAGAGTTAAATTAACATAGAAAAACTATATTTTTTTTGATGATTATTAAAATATTAAAATTTAATGTTTAAAGATTCTAAGATATTTACTGTCATGGCATTTTATAGATCTTCGCGTAATAAGTTTCTAGATTAATCCAATGGAGATATATTAAATAAATCGACTTTGTATTTTTATATTAGATTTTTTTTTTGCTTTACTTTTACTAATATACTTTTTATGGCTTCTCTCCTAGAACTTAAGGCAATTAAATTGTTGTAATCTCTTTGGATATGTAATACGAACACAATTTAAGACAAAATATATATAAAAATAAAACCAGATATTTTTAGTCATTTTTTGATACATCATTGTTATAAACAATAATTTTCTATTATATTTGCAATAATATTTATTTATAAATACAGTCAATCCTATATTTATATTATATCATTACTTGTTGGTGGCTTAGAATGTATTTATATATTAAATTTTTTAAAAAAAAAAAATTTTTGCCATCATAAAATTCTCCATGATACTTTGTAGAATAAAAAATATAGAAAATATGGGTAATGGCTTTCCCTCCATGATGGCCATATATGGCCGCGTCCATATTTTTTTCGGAGCCCCTGTACGGTAGTATTTTTTTTATTTTACCAATAGTATGTATTTTTTAAAAACACGATAGTGTTTAATCGCACACAATTTAATTTTTGTTATTTTCTAACCAATGTGCAGAGCTAGTACAAAAAATACCAAGGGAATAAAAATACTTAGGTGATTTTTCGTACATGATAAATGACCATAGTGATTATTTATTAAAAAATACATTAGTAAATTACAAAAAGGCAATAATATATTCTTTTTCGCAAAATAATCGTAATGCTAATTTTTTTTTTTCTTACGAAAAATCTATAACATTGTTTTCGCACATGCCCTATTGTAATATATTTAGAAAATTCATTATTTATTTTAATTTACCATTATTATTGTGGAGAACAATTTGACATCTAGCAAAAACATTTATTAAACATTTATATTTTGTAGAAATAATACTATATTATGTCAATTCGGCAATGTTTGCATTTTCAAGCCATAAAATAATGCTCATTTACCTCCCTGGCTCTCTTTAGATTCTGTCAAATATTCCATAGTAATTAATTGTCATGAAAAATCATGCATTTTTTTCATTCTGTAATATAATACAGAATTTAAAACACGTCGTGAATTTGGATTTTGCTCTTGATCCTGTCAAAAGGCTGTGATTTAATAAAAATTTAATTACGAGGACATGTAATTTATCACAGAAAAAAGCATATAAGGAGGGTGTTTTTACAAAATAAGAATGAAATTGGCTTTAAGCGTATTACATACCTCAATCTTACTCATAACCAGAATAATCTGTAGAGATAAAGGAAGAGATAACAAGAATCGAGACTCCAGAAGAAATTTGCCATCAGATTTCCTTTATTGTGAATCCTCTGATAATGGCAAAGATGAATCCAATGAGGATAGTAACTTTGATTCAAGCTGTTTTTACAATCCACTTTATAAAAATGAACGTAAGGGTGGAGTTGCACAATCAAGAAATATTGAATCACTGTACAACGAGGAAATAAACTTCATCCAGGAAATAAACAATATTAGCGAAACACAAATGAAGGTCCAAAAAATTGCTGATGCACTAACAGAGCAAAATGAACAAAGCAAGAAGAGTCTGAATAAGTTTGTCAAAAAAGCAACAGAAGCCTGGAGTGTTGATGATTTAAGGCAAAATGGACTTGGTGGCTTTGAAACAGTCAGATATGTCTATAATGATCAAGCACTTTATCTTAACAAAATTAAAAATAGCGAACGCACTTTTGGAAGATCTTACATAAATGAGTTTTTCAAATTTTATAAAAGATATCAAGATGTGTTAGTTACAGATGACCTTAAATACGTCACAAATAGACTATTATACGCTGCAAAAATCGAATATGTCATTGATTCTTTGAAATTGAGAAAATTTTTTGGATGCGAGGACAAAAATTTGATCAGGATTTATAGGGATGCTCTGGTATATGTCTTCAATAATAAGTCAATAAAGGCTCTTGCTGCTTTTATAACATACACAGATCTTTCAACAAACGGAATGAAGAACTTTGAATATAGTAGCAACGAACAATATAAAGGAAGAGGCGTATGCATGATAACAGGCATAGGAAATTATAAAAAGGTCCAAGAAGCGATCAGAAAGGATAAGACGTTTACTGATATTGACTACGTAAAAGATGAAAAACTCCTTGCCGACAAGTCAGCTAAGGCAATTACAGCAAGTGCGCTCTTTTTCTTGCAAGAACTTAAAAAAAATAAAAATATTAAGTACGAAGAGATGATTGAAGTTATGATGCCAGCATTCTATAAAAATAATACAACAGAAGAGAAAAAACTATACCAGAAATATAAAACTATGAATTCAGAAATATTGGAGGAATGTAAAGCAATCGCAAATGAATACGAAATGAAAAAATAAATGTAGTGAATCCTAATGAATTTATTTCAAATATAAAATTTAAATGCTGTTGATTTTTCTCTTTTAAACCCGCAAAATACGGGGTGATTCATTAAAATTTTTATATTATCTATATGTTAATTTATATTGTATAATAAATTACAATCAGAGGTCTGCACGGGTCGACCCGTAACCCGCAAACCCGACCCATGACATAAAAAAAATGTTCAACCCGACCCGTCAAAAATTTACCTTACCCGTCAGCCCGTCGAATCGTATACTAGAAATTTTTTTTAAAAGTACACATTTTTTTGTGAGCGAAGATTTAAAAAAAAAAGTATCCTGCATGATTTTTATGGTAAAAAGCTTTTTCACTTTGATTTTAGTGCAAATAAGACAAAAAAGTGTATTAAGACAGCTTATAACTTTATAGTCCAGTTAATTTTAGTAAATTGCGCAACAAATAAACAAGAGCGCCTTCTTTTTGTATATAAAATTGATGTGCGAAATATGCTATAGAAAGCTTTATAACGCAGTCGTAAATAAAATTGTATGTTAAATATTTACTTTTAAATTTTGGTTTGTTGTACTTTTTACATGTTTTATGCAATTTTTTACGACGTAGCCTTAAGAATTAAAACGAAAAAACACGAGTTCATTTTTTCTCTACAACACGTGTATTTTTTTTTTGGTTTTTTTTGGTTTTTTTTGCAAAAGGTAACTTGAAAAGATGTTACATTATATTTCTACAGTTTTAAAAAATTCTTTTATTACGTTTGGTACCAAAAAAAACTATACAAGCTGTCAAAATGTTACTACAGACTGCTTTTCCGCCGTTCTTAAGTTTGGTTACGTCAACATTAAATATATTTTGTATTTTTTAGTGTAGCAAATTAAAGAATGACGCATTACACATATCAGTTCCAAAAGATATGCACATTTTTAAGTTATGATGTTTCACGGCGCTTTTTTATACGATATATTCTTTTCCATGTCGATATTATAATTATCCTTTCTTTTAAGAACAAACGCTGTATAAATACTCAAAAATTCTTACAATAATTGACAAGTGGCATAACCCACATATTAAAATATACAGACAAGATAAGTATTAAAAATGATTTTTTTCACAAATCAATTATCAACAGGGGTTTGCGGGTTGACCCAACCTGTGAAAAAAAATTGTTGACCCGACCAGCGGGTCAGGTCGGGTGCGGTTGGGTTGCGGTTCAGGTTGCAGAACTAAATTATAATTAATGACTTTGATCAGTATTTCAAGAAACCCGATGTGATGTGCAGCAAAATACCTTTGGGACTCTAAACTTTGTACTTTTTTTAAACGATGAATTTTATATAAATTGTCATTATATGTATCATGTAGAGCCTGAAAAAAAATCAGAAACCCTTGTTTTTTTAAAATGCCGATTTAGTCCTTTTTTTTTACATCCATATTTAAAACGCTTTATAAATAAGGACACTAAAACAATCTTGGAGGATTTCCACCTACTAATGATATGATAATCAAACTTGTGTTCTTTATTAGACCGGAAAAGACCGGACTGCGGTTCGGTCCGGTCTGTGATTTTTACTTCACAATGGCAAAAAATATTTGATTAACTTACGGAAAGTTTTGCGTTTTTTTAAGAAGGGCTTGCAGCTGACTATTTTTTCTTAATTGTTTTTATGCAGATAAGATTAATCGCATAAGATTGAATTATAAGGCATGTTTAGTATGTAAGTAAAATAATGTTTTGCAAAATATATTCAAAATTTTTATAGAATTCTGATTTCATTTTGTTCGTAAGGTGAAGGTTTTTATGATGCCTATTTTTCCTATCGTGTAATACATTAATAAATGTAAAGAAATATAAAAATAGCGCAAAAAATGAAAAAATCTATTTTTTAAATACAACTTTTGATATTTAAAATTTATTAGACTACGCGCCTTTTATTTTGCTGCAAACATTACTATGTTCGAAGCAGAGAATGTGCAATGTTCATTGTAGTAAACTAATACTTTTTTTAGGCGTGTGTTTTTTTTGTATCAATTTAATCGTTTGAATGCTTTTACTTTTTTCAAAGAAGCACTTTAAAGGGTTAAAAAGCAATTTTTACAATAATTCATGACAAATATTATACACTGTCTAAACAATTTATTCCCCTTTTCTATAGACAACCTTATGCAGATAATTTGTCTATTCCAAGTGATTAAAATATTAAAATAACTTACAAATTTGTAAAAGTGTATTCCTGACAACTGCGACTAAACAAAGTTCGATAAAAACATTTTTGTATTTAGTTAAAAAACGTATATATATACCGCAGGCATTGTTGGATTCAAAAGAGGGATAGGGGAGACAAAACCTCTCTGTAAAAAATTTTGTATAACCCTATTTAGGGTGTTTTTCGGGCAGTGATTTTTTTCAATAAAATCCTGCATAAAACAACTTGTCAAACAAATGTATATAAAAACATATGTATCGTATTTTATTATCAAATATTATTATTATTATAGCTTTTTAGTAAAAAATGTAGACTTTTCCCTTTAAAATTTCCAGACTGTGCCACTGACTTACGGCTATACACA
Organism: Agrenia bidenticulata; assembly: GCA_034694785.1. Classification (NCBI taxonomy): domain Eukaryota; kingdom Metazoa; phylum Arthropoda; class Collembola; order Entomobryomorpha; family Isotomidae; genus Agrenia; species Agrenia bidenticulata. Next base: position 6,925 of record JAQFYM010003271.1, on the reverse strand, counting down.
ATGAGTTTCATATATATTTACATGCTTTTGATCTGTCGATCTGGTCTTGCGGTCCAGTCCAAAAAAATATTTTGTGGTTTTTTCCGGTGCAGTCTGGTCCGGTCTGATGCAGACCTCTAATCCAAACTTTCATCTATAAACTCGATAATTAATTTATATATTTATGATTACAAGAAAAAATGGGTAAACCTAAAAAAATAGAGTGAAGTAGCAGATTGGACTTCGAATCGTGTAATGCGCATAATCAAGTATTTAATGTTACAACTGTACTGCAAAAATGCGTTAATAACGATACAAAATGCTTTTATACGCATAGAACTGCGGTCATGCACTATTTATTGCTTTGTAAATTTTATTAATGTTTGTAGACTGATACTTAAAAAGATATTATGTATCAAAAAGATATTATGTATCAAAAAGATATAAGCAGTAAAAAGCACCGGTTCTTAGTTTCGGCTGGATTTTCTTTAACATGTAGAAAAATGTTTCTTTGCTTGCAACTAATCAAAAAAAAAAGACATAAAACTGTATCAGTGTATCATAAAAGAGCAGACATCCGTTTACCACATGTTGCAGTGGGGTCAAATTCGATATGTCTTTCAGTAATTTTACAAAGCTAAACTAATCGTAGAACGCCTCATAACAAATTATCGTTGAATTCCGTATTTAGATATTAAGGCGTTTAGAGCCTATTAAGGTACCGATTTGGGTCATTTACTTGATTTACTCTAGGGTTTTTTATGTTTATCTAGGGTTATTCTATAATTTTTTTTGTCTCAAGGGTATTATAGTTTGTAATACTCTGGGATAGTTTTATCAAGGGGTTAAACTTTTTTTACTATAAGGATCTATTTATCCTTCCTTTTAAATATTCGTATATCCATAGTGTGAAAAATCACCTTTGATTTTTTGGGGCAAAAAAATTCCACTAGGGTAAATATATGTCTAGGGTTTTCATAAACACACATTTTTCAATACTAGGGGTTTAGGTTTCACCCTAGAGTGTTTAAAAATACAATCTTTTAAAAATTGCTATTTATTACCCTAGCAATAAAAAAGTGCTATAAATTTCGGGCTTAGCAGTCGCTAATGTAAAAAAAATACTAGACCTTTGACGCCAATTTGTTTAGAGATTTTTTTATGCGAACGAACCCAATTTTTTTTCGGGCTTCAATTTAAAAATTAATCTGTCATGACATTTATGCGTGTACAGCATCTTAAAAAATATTTCTATGTTAAACTTGGTATATTATGTGATTTACTTTGCCGTATATTTTAAGCAGTTATAATGCAAAAACAAACATCTTGAAAATTTGACAACAAATATATGCATGATTTTATTTAAAAAAAATTTCTTTTTATTTTAAAGCTTTTCACACTATCTGATAAAAATATTGGTTCATCTGAAAGTATGTCCTTCACTTTTATTTTAAGGCCTAAAATAGGGTGGGCCGAAAAAATTAGATTGACAACGATAAAAAAACGTAAATATAAGAATGCATCCCTTTTGAATTGTATCATAACATTAAATACGTATTTAACACAAATGTGCAAAATTGCAAGCAAATAAAGCCGAGGCTCTTAAATGAAGTAGGTAGCTATACCATTGTGTTTTGAAATGCAAAAAATTCAATAAATACAAAAACGGCCCAAAAAAAAATTAGTCAAAATAGGAAAAAAAAGAAATATAAAAATGAATGAAAACAAGGCAATTAAATAAATGCTAAATAACATATATGTAAAACAGAAAAAATTTTAAAATTAGAATAACTACAATATCATAAACAACAAACAAGAATGTAACTTGTTATTTTAAAAAATAGAATATATCGATTTGGTCTAGAAAAAAAAAAGATAGAAAAATAGCAAAACAAGAGAAAAAATGAACAATAAACCAAGTTATTGGTTGTGTAAATGACAGTTTAATTAATAAGAAATAAAAACATAAAAAATAACTACAAAAAAAAACAGCCAAAAAAAATAAAAAAATAAAAACAAAACTAAACAAAACTAAACTAAAAATAAGCAGGAAATATAAAGAATAAAAAAACATAATGTTAGCTCAAAAAGATAAATGGATAAGTACAGATTAATAGTACAAATAATTTTTATAATTAATTGTTACAAACAAAAATAAAACTAACACACAGACACTTTACATCTGAATTTTAAATATTAGGCAAAATAAAATTATCGTTTTTACAAAATATTTATCGTGATTAAGATTAATTAAAAAATTCAATTAAGGAGAAACTATATTATACAAACAAAAATTAACAAATAAAAAAAACAAATAAACCAGTAAAAAAAAATGTTAATAAAAATCAAGAACGAAAAAACATGTAAAATTATTAGTTTTTTTTTACCGCAATAGAAATGTAAATAAACAAAAATTTAAAAATAATAAATGAACGAATTAGATTTTACAGGGCCCATTTTTCTTCTAGTGAAGCAGCGCACGATTATCTTGTAGATAAAGAATTTCTTGCTTTTGAACACATTTGCAGGTGTAATAACAACATGATTTGACGCAAAAAAAAATGTTATAATCTTTGTTTCGTATATATGTGTACAAATGTAAAATGTATAAAACAAAAAAGGCATTTCTACGGAAACTTCGCTAGATACGTACAATAACACAACTGAACGCTTATGTAGCTATGCACCTGTTGTTTTAACACGATGTTTGTATCTTTGCTGTTTCTTTCGTTATAAAAATAAGTGAACCAACGTTAAGGGCGTTTAAAAGAAAAATAATCGGTTAAGAAATAAAAATAACGGCAAACAATGCACGTGAGTGGTCCGAGCAGGAGAGTCCATATAGACCAAACTGTAACAACTCCAGGTCTGATTATAAGTAACCCAAGTTCAGCGTATGATAATATACCCGTAAGTATTGGCCAATTTGAGGCGTAGAAGAGCGCGAGCCAAACCACTTCTTTTTTGAAATTGTCGCAACAAGCCGGATTGAAACTTTAACGCAATTATTTTAGTAAAATCTTTGCTTGTTCTTATATTATTTCTGATTGATATCCATCTTATCCTGGCGTTTTCCAAAACTTAAACATGGACAAAATATTATTATAAACCATTCAGTTAGATTTAAAAATGACCAAAAAGATCATACAAATACAATTGAAAATATGTGGGCACACTTAAAGATCATAAGAATATCTTTTACGGTGTTTTGCAAACAATGTTCAAGAGTTCTTGGACGAATTTATATTGTGAAAAAGTAGCCTAATGAACCGTTTGATTAAAGTTTACCAGCATATATTGATTACTTATACTGACACTGATTTAGGCTATGAATTCATAAATATCTTTATCCCCTTTTAATTTGCTTTCTGTAATATATGATTTTTATAATTTTACTACCCCCGCCCCTCATTTTAGGCCTAAAAATAAAAGTGAAGGACATACTTTCAGAGAACCAAAATATATTTTCTACCCTTTGGAAATTTGACGTATATTTGTTTTTACCCTTCTTTAAGCATATATGATAATAAAAGTAATAAAATGAAAAAAATTACATATCAAAAAAAAAAAGATTAAAGAACACCTGGTGACTTTTACAAGTATTAGTATTTTTAAAATGGAGACTGTTATTTTTTTATTCTATAATTTCTGTATCTTACATCCCTATAGAATATTCAGTCTTAATGTATATTTGAACAACTTTGGGATGTAATAACAAACAGTTGCATGCTATTTTTTTATAATAATACCTTCTGTTGCAATTTTTATATAGGTATTATCATTATGTAAATGAAATAAATTTGTTAACTCAATTTATAAACTTAGATTTTCTAGACAGTTTTGCTGATCAGGATAGCCTTGAGGGTTCACAATCAATCTAGAATCTGCAACATGTGTGTTTCAGAATTCTTTTTTGTTTTTGTAGTATTTAAACAATAGACGGATTAAATAGGATGTTTCAATACTAAAAATTAACAAACGATCATTATTATTTACATCATATAGCGCTTATATCTCACGCTATTTTTGTTTAATTGTATATTGTGTAAAAAAATTACAAAACTCGTCTTCATGGAAAAAAAAAATTACGAATATGTGTCATTAAATTCAAGAGTAATTTTTTAATCAATTTTGGTAAATAATATAGTAATTTTAAAATAGGTCTCAAAAGGTGCAATTGGGCAAGGACAGAAAAAACAAAAAATGCTTAATATAAAGACCAAACAATAAAAAATTCTTACCCTATACAGTAAACCCTGTATGTGTGACACTTTCTTGTGATGACATGAAAAATTTAAAAATATATCGTAAATTGTTTTTATTATAGTAAAAATATAGATCACACAAATTCAATTCATATGTGTGCAATTTTCGTAAGAACCAAATTCCCATGTACTTTTAGACGCATTTTTTGTGTTATTCTCACTTTTTGAAGCATGGTTTTTGTTTACTTTTTGTATGAAAAAAATATATTTTTACGTTTTTAAGACAAAAATAAACAAAAGTTTTTTTCGACATTTTGTGTGTCACTCTTACAGGTTTACCTGTTCCCGTTTATATGTCGCGCTGTAAATAACACACTGTATAATAATACAGGTAACATTTTCCAGCTCTAAGGCCGTTGTAAAAGACCGTGCAAAAATACGGAATACTTTTTTATAAATGAATCCATATTACAAAGAACTGGTGCTTGCTGTCATTTATTAAGTATACCTTTTTATTAAAATTATGGCGATAATAAAAATTATTAAGAGGGAACAAGGGTAATTTATTGTATGAATTGTAATAAAAACTGCTAAACAGGTCGTTTTTGCTTTAACACTAAGACTTTTGCTGCATTATGTTTTTTTTTGTTGCAAAATTTGAGGCAGTGGATAATTGCTAAATAACAAATATATCGAACATTTTGCTGCAATATTTTTGGCATGTCTTTAGATGCATGCACGAAGTTATAATTTCTCTATTTTAATACTAAAAAAACGATAAAAAATGCAGTTTTTTTTTGCAAAAAATATAAATGAGCTCATGTTCTTGCACAAGTCACTTAAATTTATTGTTTTATCTCTACACAAATCCTATAATTCGTTATATGTTAACTCTTTACAAGCTTTTAAGACATTATCGTGTTCTAATCAATCAAAATTGTTAGTTTTGCTTTTGGCGAAAATAATCGTTGTATATGCCTATAACCTACAGTCTATCTTTTTTGACTCCTTTTTTGACCCTATAATCAAAGCCAAACCCACGCCCTTTAACGGCGTCAAATTACCATTTACGGGGTACATGTTGCTATGGCTAGAGTCCGGCATTTGTCCGGCCTGGCCCGTTTTTTTTAAACTGTATAACCGACCCGTATATACGTGAAATTACCCGCGGCATAATTTTTTTGCTGCAGAAAGTTTAAAACGCGGCGATCCCTACACTTTAAGCTATACATAGAATAATATGGTAAGTAACATAAAACAATCTAATTTCCTGCAAGGTAATTTTGTGTAAAACTAATTATTACTATGTATTTAATTGCAAATAAACACAGTTTTTTGTTTTTATTTTTTTAATTATATTTTAGGGTCTTATGTGAGAATTTTCTATTATTATGCTAGTGCAAAAGCGTAAAATACGCTTATTTTCTTTTTTGTTTGTTGCTATGTAGTAGATTATTTCTATGTCGCCTGAAACCCGTCTCACATGCCGAGCCACCAATTTCCGGTATAATACATGTCTCCACTATGGCCCGGCTTTTTTGCAGAATGCCTGCAAACAAAAGGTACCAAAATCTAAAGAAAAAGATAAAAGAATGGACTCGGCTTTATGTTCCTGATATAAGATACATGCTAAGTATATGTGGATTTGCCCAAGCCTCTAAAGTAAGCCGATTATTGTTTTTATATTGTTTTCCGTTGGAATAGTTCTTAATTATAAATCTTGATATTCGTCTATAAAGCGATTATTTATGTTACATTAAAACTTCCCGTATGTATAATAACATTTTGTACTAACCATATAATTTCAGCTTAGTTGTAGCCGGTAACAAATTCTAATCCCTTTATACGCTAGAAACATTTCCCTGCCAAGAATAGTGTCTTTCTATAGGAATGAAATCTTACGATAATATAATCGCAATAATATAACTACATTTATAATCTATTTAGTTATTTACATAAGCGACATCATGTCTTGGCCTTGAAAATATCAATGAATCTTAGCAGTTTAAAAAAAGACAATAAAATTCGATTGATGATATATTAGTACACATATATAGGATTTGTCTTGTATTTTTGTATTTATTCTTTCACCTGTGTGTACTTTGCATAATATGCAGATGTCATCTTATGTAAAATATAAAATAAGATATGAAATACACAAATTATAATTAGTAATAATGCTTATTTTGTATATTTGTTTATATATACTGTAAGTTCATTATTTGTAGTTTAATTATCTCAGTCTAGCTTATCTGCCAAATTGTGTTGCGATATTTTGTAGTCTGCAAAATTTGGTTGCAAAATACGCAGAATTGCAAAAAAATAAAGTACTGAATGTAGTAATTCAGAATAAAAGTATTATGAGTAATAATGTTCTTTTAACAACTTTTGTTGCGGCATCTGCAAAAAAAAGTCCGGTTCTTACCTGTGACTCGAATATTAAAAAATTTTTACTGCGGATGGTTTTTTATATGTCCGTAATTCTATTAAATGTTGTGGTTTATTTTTTTTTTTGAACAAAACCAAAAAAGTAGTAGGAATTTGTTCGAATACTTTTCTTCTTGACTCTGGTTTTACCATGAAATATTAAAAGATGTGACCGTTGTTTTTATAATAGCTCTTACAAATAATAATACCGCAAATTTCTAGTCCACACCACGTATTTTAGTTAGAACTCTCTATATTTCTGTCTTGTATATAATTGGCGTTAATTGTTTGTTATGGGTTTTACATCATACATG
>JAQFYM010003270.1:0-19244 GCA_034694785.1 Agrenia bidenticulata | reverse complement strand
ATATATGTGTCAAGCTCTTAATTTAGTTTGACACATATATGTGTCATGGCCAAAAATAAATTGACACATATATGTGTTTAAACTTTTTAAAGGGTTAAAGGAAAAATATATGGTTACTTAAATAATTTTAATAATTTGATAAGCGTATATAAAAAATGTACAACTTAATGATGTTCCATGCATTTCAGTCGATCTTAGGTAATATAATACATATTCAATTTCAATCTTTTTACAATTTAATCTGCATATTTTTTTTATAATCGGTACTTTATGGTAAAATAAAAATGATTTTTTTAAGAAATACAATATTCATATAAAGGGGCATAAAAATATATAAAATTTGGGAAAAATATGGAAAAAATATTTCCATCCATAATGGCCATACAATATATGGCCATATATAAACAATACAATTATTTTTTCGGAAGCCCTGGTTTGGGTCCCCCTAAGAGGGTTCGGGTCCCCCATTTTTTCGTTTTAATTAAGGATGTTTAAAATAGAATAGTGGTAACAAAACTAAAGAACTGAGAGTGATTTAGGTTATATAGGAGTTATTTTATGGATTGAAGGTACAAGGACTATGTAATTCTTAACACTATCTCGATAAACATTTAACTATAAAGTAGATTTGTGTAAAAACCAACACATGAACCCACAATATTTTTTATAAGACTGAAGCTTTAAAGTTTTTTACATTTTTTACTCTTTTTGAAATTGATTTCTTTGATATGTGATAAAAAGGGGGGACCCACACCCTCTTAGGGGACCCAAACATAGTAGTACCAACCTTTTTATATATCATGATCAAAACCAATCACAAAATTGACTTTTTACATGATCCTAATATTTGCATGTTTCATACCCTTTAGTTTATGTAGCCAAAAACATACGAAGAACACTATGACACGACAACATAAGGATAATTGCTTTATATATTAAAAAAAAAACACCGCTTAAAAGTTTATTTTCTCTTTAATAACATTTTAATCATTATACGAGTGATAATAAGAGCAGTTAGGAGTAAACTAACTCGAATTTAAAAAATTAAAGAATATTTTATGTGATTTATTTAAAAGGTTTTTTTTAAAATTGCATACAATAAAATTTATTGTATTTATTCCATAATTATGGATGTATTAAAATGTATTTGGGTGTACTGAAGCAACGGAATGCCATTAGTACATTATATAATTAAGACCATAGCTTTAAATTTGTAAAAAACCAAAATGGAGAAATTAAAGTATCAATCTGTAAGGGCTCTAATAATAGGTTTCCAAAAATAGGGCCATATTTTACAGGCCACTTTGGAAGCGATACTTTTTTGCCCTTTTTTTTACCTTTTTAAAATATTTTTCTTTTTTTTATTAATTTTTCCACTTAAATTACATTTAATGTATTTATTTATACAGTTTTAAATAATTTTGAATAATTTTATCCTTATAAACACAAGAACATGCGGCAATACGTTTTTGTAAATCCTAATATGGAAAGTCTTTTGCATTATTAATTGAAATGCGAGTTAGGTTACATAAAAAAAAATTCAATTTTAGCAAAATTATTTTATAAATAGAATAAAAAACTTTACTAACTTTTAATATTAAAAAAGTGGAATTAGCATGGTTCATTGAAAGGATATTTGTTACACCTAAACAAACATAAATACTTGTATATTCAACAATTAAGTACTTTTTCTGATTAAACCCAATATTTGCTCTATAATCTTAATGTAACCCGTCAAAATGTTTGGCACTACATACGCATTTTTTTTTAAAATGTAATATGCTGAAATTTATCGTACAAATATTTTATAAAATTAACTAAAATGCAATATTATCTATCAATGTTCCAAAATTTTGATTTTTATCGAACATTAGTAGGGCAAGTTGATCCAAATTTGCAAAATTTGCACGTGCAAATGCAATTTTTGCGATTTCTTGTATTTTGCGATTTCTATTTTTACCCCGCAAAATGCTAACAAATAAAAAATCAAATAGAAAATCAAGAATATTTAAATTTGTACAGCTATTTCTATTAAGGTTACCTTTCGAACTCTTTCAACTAGCCTTCTTTGCATCCTTGTATAACAATAGTATCTTCAAAAAAAAATAATTGGTTCCTAGCTTTAATCCTTTAAATATGTAGAATGTAAAGCTACAGAAAAGAACAAAAGAGACAAAGTGTGCTAAAATAAACTAAAAACTACTCATGCTATACATTTTACTAACATTTTTGATATTACCAATAATAAAAATATTGAATTCGACAGTTTAATTACAGCACTTTTTGCCCGATAATATCACACTGTATGTATTACGGCCAATATTATAGTATTAGTTTTTGCCTGCGTAAAACACCTTTTCGATACGAGTCATAGAAAAGCACATCCTTGCATCCTTAAGTACTCCTAAAATATTTCATTTTGACTGTTAATATTTAGGTTTTTTGTTATCATTACTTTTTCTCTTTTTTTTATGTTAGTTTTTCTATTTTTATTTTTTACCCCGTTTTTTTACTCTTCTTTTTTGCATGATTTGCAATTTCGGTAATATTTGTTTTTTTTTATAAATTGCAATTTTATTTGCTAATTTGGTTTGCCGTAACGTTTTTTTGGTCTCAAAAAATTTGCATAAAAAAACAATAAAAAAATCTGAAAAAAACAATAAAAAAAGGCCCTTTTATCCATAATTTCCATTACGGGTATTTTTTTTCGTTCGATATAGTTTTTAACCATTTCTGCGCCCCTGACAATTTGACAAACATGTACGCCAGTGGGGTTTTAGGATTTATTTTACGGGGAAACATAATGTTTACGTCAAAAAGTATAAAAATTCTGATTTCCGACAGGTTCGTCCCTTTTTAAAATTTCTAAAAATATTTTTTTATTTCCAAAAATATTTTACGAGGGTGGTTCACAACAAAAATTTTAACCCTAAAATCAGGGCAAGCATTTTTTTTACGGGTGAGCGGGTCTTGCACCTGCTAAATCCCTCATGGATACGCCACTGATGTACGCTGAAAAATAAAAAAATTTCAGGGATTCCGTTTAATTTTAATGACATAAGAATTTCAATATTTGCAATGCTTAATAATTTTCTTACTTTTTCTAGATGTTTTATTTGCGTATGTGTAGAAAATTTTTTTTTTTTTTTGCTGTTTATACGGGACGTTAACCGCAAAAAATTTACCACCAAAACATTTTGACTGTCAAAAAAGTGTTCGGCCGGACACAAATTAGCTTTAAAAACTGTCCAAACGGTCAGTTTTTAGTTGTCAGGCAGTTCATGAATTACAAAAAAAAACAATATATTTTTATGTGTATTTGTACTTAAAACCCGCTTCTTGACTGTGTCAATCAAAATTTTTGTATAAATTTCGCTTTTTTTGCAAAAAGACTAAAAACCCGAAAAATGTAAGTATTTATGTTGATATTACATCTATTATATATGATAATTTGTTTCTAAAATCAAGGGTCGTAAATTTTTACGCGAAATAGCTAAGAGACATGTCTGATTCGCTTAAACGAGCGTTTATGAGCTGCTCATTTATGAAATGTAAACGAATTTGCGAATATCAAATTTTTTCCTGGGGTTTTCGACATTCATATTTGTTTTTGCAAAAACAGTAATGTTTAAAATAAACCAAAAGTATTAAGCACGCCGTTTCTAATGAATAAAAACGTTTTCCAGCCCGTTCGTGAACATCTGTCAACATTTATGAACTTGAGTGTCTTTTTCGCTATAAACTTACTGTTCATGTAAATAATTATGACGTCAGAAACACTTATCTCCAAATGTCCTCTTTCTTGGGGCACGGATTTAAAAACATCTTTTTGCATGTTTATAAGCACTAAGAAAAACAAAAAGGATAAAGGTATAAAAATATCAAGAAGAAGTATGTAGTAACAAATAATTATTCATCGAATGAAATACAACTAGGAACACTATTTTTATGCCGTTTTTGCAAGGAAATCCGATAATCTTTTATTTTTCATTGTTTTTCTAATCTATAAACATAAGCGTGTAAAATCCAAAATAATCAGAATCGAACAAAATTTGAACCAATAATAAAAAAAAATTAACAAACAAAAACAACGTGTCATAAAATCAATAGTGAATACCAAGAAAAAAATTAAAATTTTATGTTCAGGATTTAGCGCTTTTTTTACGCTAAGGTTTACGGTTGATCAGCTTTTAAAAAAAATATTTTTTATGAAAATCAACTTATAATGACAAACTTGACTTTAATAAGTATATTTGTTTTTGTTTATAACAAGTGCTTATTTGTTTTATGTGTTTTTATTTTGTTTTTTTATTGTCGAAATGGTAAAAAAAGATGTATATTATTTTTTGTTACGGACCTTTAAATTGACAAGTTTGTTTTATAATTATGTATCAATACGTACAACGTTTCTTGAAAATCCTTGTCTTACAATTATTTATATTAACACATTTTCTGGTTATGATCAACGTCTAATTTTTCTTATTATAAAAAGGAATCTATTTGTAAAAAACTTTAAAAATTACTAAATTTAATTTTTGTAAGGAAAAAAACGTTTTTTTTTTTTATTTAGACACAATCATAATACTTTTTCGTTTAAAAGATACGCATGTTTATTGACGTAAAAACGTTTACATAAAAACAGTAAACCATTACAAACGCGTCATAGGCGTAGAACATTTTCCGTAAAAGGGAAAACTCTAGCCTACATCGTACAGGGCTTTAGTTTTTTTATTTTTAAACACCAGTATGAATTTAGTTAATTATCAACTTTTTGTTTTTAAATGTAATAAATACGCAACTATACGTGCAAAAAGATACCACTTACAAAAACTTCTGTAAAATAAAAACAAGTGTAGCGTATTTCTGTACATAAAACGCATATAGAAGTATTTTTTTAATCTTTCTGGGTGAATTAAAGTTTCTTTTGTGTAAAAAAAGACAATTTACAGCCTTTAAAAAATTTTCTTTCGTTTAGTATATAATTTAGACCTGTTCGCCAAACTTGAAGGCAAAAAATTTTTTTTTTGATAAAAATAAAAATATTTTCACACATTTATATTACTTAATAAATAATTTTTTTGTAATATTTTATGTGTTCGAGAACGACTGTCATATTTAAATTTTTATCATTTATTTCAGGGTTATAAAAAAATTGCATTTTGCATTCTGCAGCTTCATATACAAATATAAAATGTCTGGTTTCTTTGCATTTTTATATGCAATATATTTTCTTAATTTTTTTACAAAATAATGTATATTTTTTGTACAACCCAATTTAATACCAACAGTTTTGTACTGTAAAAACATTTTATGATCTCAAATGTTCATACAGTAGAGTCCCGATATATCGCCATAAAAAGAAAACACGTTTACAGTGGCGATAAGCGAATTGACGATATAACGAATAAATTACTAAAACACGTTAGCAAAAAATTCTGAACATTCATTACGGTTGTGCTACATTAAATGTCTCCGCAAAACACAGAATAAGTTGTAAAATAAATAAAAAATAACCAAGGCATTTAAGAAAAAATTAGAAGTGCTGATTTACCAGTAATTTTGTATGCCCTCAACAAAGGCATTCTAGCCGGACATATTATATCTTGATTTAAACTCGAGGAACAATTTTTATAGTCACATATTTCTTACGATACCTTAAAAACAAAATATACAGAATTTTTTTTTGTATTTTTGATCTTTACGCAAGTAAATAAAAGCACATTCTGCTGGTGTTTTATACCAATGTAATACATATATTTTTAAGGTTGCATATAAAACTTTATCGCAAAGAAAAACAGTTGTAAATATCCAACCAATGCTAATAAAAAAGATATATAAATTTTATATTTGCTTTTTACTACAGTAAAAGCATATAATAATACAGAGAAAAAAAAAGATTACAAGATTTAAATTTTGCTTATGTAAAGAGGATTGGTGTGCATATTGTCTATCATTATTGTATTCTATAGCCATAATATGTAAGAAAATGGTTTTAAGTCTAGAGAAACTGTTCAATACCCGTGACATCTTAGCTTTGATCTTCAACATGTCATAGCATATTAATAAAATATATACCGTTAGAATTACTATAGATTGATGGCATTTATAAAATAAAAAACTTTTTGGTCATTATCTACATTTTTCTTGTCTCATCGACAATCATTTTATGATTTCCTAATAGGAAAGAACCTTTACAAGATCAAATTGTCATTTATTTGTAATTTGTATGACAAGGTTGTTTTTCTTTCGGTTTCATATCATACAGCTAGATACCCATCTATAGCTATAGATTTTACATAATAGAAATATCTTTTACCATAATATTTTTTTTATTTTTAATATTTGTTGTAGTTATATGTAATATCCCAGACTTTTATCAAAAATTCTTAACTGAAAAAGTTTCACGCTGTTTTATGCCAATAAACAAGCACTTAATACATCTATAAAAGAATTTTTTTGGTGCTGTCCCTGCATATATGTAGTCAATATTTTTCCACTGTGTTTTTTCTCTGTAGAAATATCTGAAACGTCGTATTATTCACTGGTCAACAGTTATATGCAGGATGATAAGTTTTTGTCGCAAAAACACGCATAAATATGTCTCAAGACATACTTATGTAACATTCGATAAGCAATCATCCAGTAAAAGAAATTTTTTGAAGTTTCCTTCTTTTTATTTCTTGTTAAATTCGTAAAGCCATTTCTTATACAAGTTAATGGTCAAGGAAGCCTCCTGTTAGACTTGTTATTACTTTATAAATCGGATAAAGTTGTATGAACGCTGAAGTGTTTACTATCGAACTATAACCTGTATTACGAGTTTAACACTTCCAATAGAATTTTAAAATTTAAAGAATAGTGTTACCTAGTTATTACTTGCAGACCCATGTCATAAGGGTTCAGTGGTTCGTTACTCTTTATTCTACGTACATGTCGAAGAGCCCAGTCTCGCCCAAAAAGTATATAGTGTTTTCTGTGTATCTAGTATAAATTCACTTTTTTATAATCCAAACATGTTTACATGCAATCAGGATCCTGTAACCCGGATACTCATCGCATGTTCAGCTCTCATTTTTTTTTGTAAATCTAGCCGGCAAATTGTTACAAAATTTATAAAGGCAAAATTAGAATATACCTGAAAAATACTCGGCTGCATATCGGGACATATTTTGATATATTACTGCAGTTTTAACACGCCTTTGATTATACTTAACGTTGACTCCGTTCACATAATAAGGGGACATGCAGGAGCGTGTGTAGTCTGTTAATTACGGACGCTATGTATAGACCCAGGACTTAAAAGAACACGATATTTCCTACAGTTCAGCTGCTGATATCTCTTATATATTCTTTGCTAGAGTGAGCTTGTGATGAAAAATGTGTCATGCTTTTATTATTAATCGCATAGCGCGCTTTTTTTTGTACAATTAACAACTAGGTTTTCGTGTTCTTTTTCATATTTGATGGGTACGAAAAGGCGATAAAGATAAAGCGACAATTGAAGAATACAACCCTGCCCAGAAAAAGACCTTTGCAACAATGAACTATAGTTTGAACCTTTTGCAAACTACTGATATATCGGGCACTGCATATCGGCATTAAACTCTAATATGTTAATATCTTTTTAGTTTTTTGTAATTATTTTAAAAAATTTGGTTTTAAAAAATGTTTTAAGGTCTTACCTGTAACTATAATTAAATATGCTTGCACATTAACAACCTAAAACAACTTTGTTTTAGAAGTTTACTCAATGAGAAAAATAAAAATTGTATATACAAACCTTTTTATAAACTTTCCTGCATTTATAATAGGAAAAAGTTGGACGCTATATTAATTAATTAGATGAACTTATCATATTGCCTTCTTTTATGGGAATTTGATATTTATACAAATAAAAAATTATATATCTAAGTTTTTGTTTTTTATAATAAATAACAACAAGTAAAATATTTTTATAAAATTCGAGACTATCTAACTTCGAAATAACAATTTAAAATTATATTTATGACTTATAGTATATACATTTCAATACCATTTTTGGTTAGCTTCTCAAATGATTTCTCGTAATGCAAAATCACTAATTTTCAGCAAAATTTCATATTTAAAAAAGCAATATAGCATAAGAAATTATATATGGTCAAATTAAGATGTACTTGTCACAATAAAAGTTACTGTTTAACAACTTGTTTTTGGTAGGCAGGCGTTTTTGCTATATCAAATTGAGTCGGGCCAACAACTTTATGGTCGATCGAATACTTTCTGGCTGCTTAATGGCTGGGTTTTCCTCGCCAACATGCACAAAGCCAACGGGATAATTTAAATATAGGTAGTTGTAAATAAGAGGTATTTTTTGTGGAATGTAAAAAACAATTAATTATCAATAGTATTGTGTTAGAATCTTTTTAGACCAGCTGTATTTGTTTGCATGTGTTTTTATCTATATAAAGAAGTTTTCTAGTTTGTTATACGCATGTTTACTCTTACCTAACCCACTCATATAACTAACCATTTAATTTAATGTGTTAGTAATTTCTGTAATGTATTATATTGCCGTTATGTTTGTTTTTATATTGCTTTAATTATATCACATTTTTGTTCGTAGGCAAGACCGTATTGTTGAAGTCTATTTTGTTCTCATTGACACGTTCATTGCATCCCAGACTGGTTGCAAAAAACACTTTTTATCATGACAAGCGGATTAGTCCTGCTATTCCCTTTGCACCACCGTGACTTTGTATTGATTAAGTACGAAATAAAACAAGGTCTGCAATTATTTTACTATATTTATAAAAAATTAATTTTATCAAAATACTAAAATTCGCCACGTATTTATTTTTGCGGAAAACACCCCATGAATTAGGACCCCCTTTCTTCTTAAGACACATAAACATTTTACACAAAATAACGAGCTGCAGCCCTGTCACGCCCCCACTCTGAGCCAAATAATACGCCATTGGGCTGTATGCGCGTATTTAGGGGGGGGGGGGGGTTAACCCCCCCTCACAAAAAATTTTGCGCCTAAATTTAAGGGGGGTCTAAAATTAGGGGAAAAAATTTTGAGCAAAAAAAAATTAAAAAATGGAAATTTTTTAAAATTGATCAAGAATTTTTTTGAAAAATACATTTTGTCGGATTATCATTTTTTCCGCCTTTTTGCTTTAAACCCCCACCCCCCCCCCCTAAAAAAATTCCTGGCTACGCCACTGCTATGCTGCCCATTCCCTTGTTACACGCTTGTGCAAAACATTAAAAAATACAAAACCTTTACCGATTTTTTAAAAATACTTGTAACAGCTTATTGAATATCAACGGTAAAATATTTGTTTTTTATTATTGTGGTAACATAATAATATTTTAGAAAAAAAAACTAGATGTTTTTTACAGTGTACACTATACAGTGCACACTGCCCGTACCCGCAGTTTTTAATTCTGCCAGAAGAAAAAAGGGATCCACGACGACATACCTTTTTTTATCGGCATCGATTACGGCTAAACGCTCAAAGACCCTGTAACATCTACGGACGGCTACACGTGACTGTCTCTACGAGCAGCACGGGCCTGCCTAACATACAGATGCCTGCCTTTATCTTCGCAATCGTAGCTTTTTCTTGCGCTAGGCTCAATTTGAGATAATATTGTGTGATATTGGACAGTTCGCACAATCCAATAATTGACACGCACACCGTGATTTAATCACAAGAAAATTTTTACTTTCCTAAGAACCAATCGGCTATACGATCACAGTAATATTTTAGACAAGCCTGCAATATCCGTTTCTTTGAAGCCCTACTTATGCGCGTTTATCTTTTTCTTATGTCGTTAGAGACACCAAGTACGCATACAATATTTTAAAAAAATAAAAAACGTTAATATAACAGTTTTTTTTGTGCGTTAATTATAGTTTTTATAATATAAGTGATAAAATTTGTTATTTCAGTAAATAAAAATTATACGAAATAGAAATTATTGCCAATTTATACGCGAAGAAGTTTTTTTATATTTGATTAGTAAAAAAAATATGTTCTTCAACTATAAAACATACTTTACTTTTTTTCTTGACTTTATAAAATACAATCCGCACGTACTACATATAAAAAACAAAATTATTTTCCAAAAAAAATGTGTAGTAATACCAAAGGTTAGTAAAAGTAACGTAAACAATTAATAACCAGATTGTTTTCAATGTAAAACATCTAACTGCAACGCGAAAAACAACATGCATGCCAAAAATGACAAAAAAATAACAGCCTAAAGCCAAAAATTAAAAACAACAAGACTTTAAAAAAAAGGCTTACCCCTGTATTAGTAATACAAGGCAAAGTAAAAAAATCATAAAATTTACATCTAACAAATTATATTTAGAGCAAAAAAGCAGGAAAGATAAATTAAAGTATGAGAGTTCTATAACATATAAAAATCGATTTAAAACATCTAATGTAAAAATATGTTCTTTTCTATAGATAATGGCGTGTAAAGTACGTTTCTACCCAAAATTTAAAAACCAACAAGTTTTTTTGCAATATTTGTCTCAAATTACTACAACCTAAGTTTAATTTGCCTTTTTATAGTTTCCTGTAAATTTATTGTATACTTTACGTTACTTTTCCATTACTATTTTGCAAAAAAAATTAGGAAATGAATGGGGAACAAAAAAAACACGTTTTAAATAATTGTACGTTATGAAAAATATCTCTGATCCTTTTCTTGCATTGGTAAACGATATGCTTTAGTATATTGTTTTTTTTGCGTAGTATTTAGGCATTTATAAATTCCGGTTTTTTTTAAAATGTCGAATTTAGCATAAATTCGAATAAAAAAGATAGTTGTAAACCCTTTAACGACAAGAGAAAAAAAAATGACTGCTATTGGTATTGTACAAATTGTACTTTTAAAGTAAGTTCGGCTTGTATTTGCTACAATCTCAAAATAACAACTTCAAATTTTTTTTAATAACATTTTTTCACTGCTTTCATATTTATATCTTTTGCATTGACTATAATATTGTATATACCTTTTCTGTGGATGATGTTATACTACATGGCAGTAGCGTAACTAGAGGAGGGGCAAATGCCCCCCCCCCTAGAAAAACTCACGCCTGATTTAAGGGGCGGGGTCCTTTTTTGGGTTATATAAAACCCCTGAAAATCATACTTTTAAAAAATTTGTTCTTTTTAAATTTTTTTAGGTATTTTTTATGTAAAATAAAAAAATATTTTTTTAATGTTTTAGCTCATTTTTTTTTGCCCATGAAAAAAACAATCCTGGTTACGCACCTGAAATGGGTACCCAGACATTGGAAAAACAAGCATTTATCAAATATTAATTTCTGATTAAAATATATGCCACAAAAAATAAAGTTGTACCAAAACGAGTTTTTATAAATAAAATTTTAAGTAATATTCTGTTTTTATCAAATTTTTATTTAAATATAAAAGTAAAGAATAACACTACTTGCTAGCTCCGTTTTTTTCCAAAAAAAAAACGAGCGAAATCATGACTTTTTTGAACGCGATCGTTTTAATGCAGATGTACAAACAGCTAGGCATAATTTTTTTTGCAGCATTTTTGCTCAATCCTTTGTATCTAGGTGGACTGCCTTCACCTTTAGTAAATACCATGCTTTCCAATATATAACAGATACCGACAATAAGATGTAAATATGACTTCGATTTAAAAAAAAAAAACGTTACGGTCAATAATTAAAAAATTAAAAAAAAACATTAAAACGGGGTTTGGTTTATAAAAAAAATTCTTCCTACAATCTATTACTGCGAGATATCATAAAGAAGACTTTGTTTATACATATTTCAAAATTAGTATGCAGCATTCTATAGCTGCAACCAGAAGATTACGGCTATTCTTTAATACCGCTTATAAACCAATTACCAGATATTTAATTAGGCCCAAAGAGGTATAAATTTGTTTTTGTAATAAATTTAGTCAGACACATGGTTGCATGATGGGCCGCTCCTAGCTTGATTATTGCTACGTGGGGGGAAAAGACATTTTCGAAAAGTACTTTTTTGTTTTATTTTGTAATGGTTTATATACCATTTAATCTAAACGCTAATTATTCTAGACCATGTTTTAGATATCTTCTGTTCCGGATAAGTTTCATTAGATTGTAATATTTCTTTTTGGGCATATTGCTCGTAAAATGGCGGCTCCTGCACAGCGCTATGTTTTTCCGCTGGGGCCGAAAAACTCCAACTCGACTTATGCTTCGCATCAAGTCTTAGGCCCTTCGCTTCCTGTATCAGGGGTCGCCCTCTTCCGTCGCTTCGGGTAACCTGTCTGATGCGGGAGCATTCATTCACGTATAACATATTTTTCCAAGTCGTTTATGAAAAAACAAGCAAAAAAATTTAAACAATTAACTTACGATTATAGAACTAATGAGTTAGTAAATTTCACAGGCAAAAATACACGCAGACGGGTTGTTTTAAACATTAAGTATATACAATATGTATATCTATTTATAAAAAAATCCAAATAATACGCAAAAATTCTTATATATTTCCAATTGTACCAAGTTATATAGAAAAATATAAATTTTAGCTTTTTTTACAATTCTAATCTCACACCTTGAGGAATGGCAAAGAAAGCAAATTTCTGACAAAAAAATCTGAGATGAGTTAAAAGTTTTTGATACATTTTTGAATCCAAACGCAAAAAAAAATCAGCCTTAAATAAAACAAACAGCACCTAATATATTATGTTGCAAAAACCGAAAAAAGCGTGAACCCTGCTTTGTTTAGATAAGACATGCACACTTTGGTATATTGCTTGTAGCTAGAGTTTAAAGCAGACCAAAAACTCGTTTATCAGTATCTTCTCCTTGTTCTTTCCAGAAATAAATGAACGACTAGAAATAGATATGTAAAAATTTTTTGGTGGGATGTACTAACTATTAAACCTCTTTTAGTGTGTTAAAGAAGGTTCCATTACGGAGCCATAGCAAACTGTTAGCCAAAAAAATATCATGCATTACATGTTAAAATTGTATTCTGCAGAGAGTCGAAAATATTCATTAGAAAACAAAACCTTCATAGTTTATATCAAGACACAAAAACTCATACACTAAACAAAAATAAGCACATCCGAGGCTCCATTTTTCTATCATCTCGTATTTTATACTTATTGTCTATGTACTTGGTACATTATTAAGCGCGAAAACTTTATAAATGTATACTTTTTTAGCTTTATTCATTTGGTTTCGTAAGTGTCTACAAGAGATGTGCAACTTGTAACATTTTTTTATGTAACTTACAATGAATCGTTATTATTGCGTTTCTCTAAAAACCCCGATTTGGTTTACATTTTTTTTGCAAGAACAATGCCAAGTCTTACTTCTTATCGGCTAATATTACGGATCTGTACTGTCATATAACGAACCTAAGTATTATTATTGCGATATGTTTATATTACCGTTTTTTTTGTCTCAAAGTCATTTACATGCATTTTAAAAGGTTAACATCATATAAAATAAAGGATGCAAAATATGCTTTGTCTTACTTGTTGAAGAAATTTCTGCAAAATGATATATGCATTTTGGTGATATAAATATTAGTATTAAAGGGGGCGGTCCGCTATTATGGCACACCGACAGGGCACTTCGATAAAGAGTTCGTATCTTTTAAATAATTTTTTGCTTTAATATAAGCTTTGATCAAGGCTTTTTTCAATGTTTTTTTATTCTAAATTTATTTCTATATGTTTATATTAACAAAATAGTAAAAAAAAGCATAACAAGTATAAAAAACATGTTAGCATTTTAGCATAATAGCATCTAGCATGATAGCATTATTTTTTATCATGATATCTTTTGAATTTGTCTATGCAAATTTTGGTTGTAGCAATAAAAACAAGATATAAACTATGTAATTGTTTGACCATATATTTAAAATGCAATTTATAGTAAAAAAATTTAAATTTAGCGTGTTTTTTTGCTAGGTAAAGATCTTTTTTTGTTTCAAAATTTTAATGCCTTTTTGCCTATATAAGAAATTGTTATTAAAAAGAACTTTTAACAAAATTCAATAATTACTATATGCCAGTGGCGTACCCAGGATTTTATTGACGCGGAAAGGTAGACAGTGTTTTAATAAAAAATAGAGCTTAAAAACACTTTTTATAGATGTTTTAAGCATTATTATTTTTTTTTAAAAATTCTATTAAAAATTTTTTATTTGGATTTTAAAAATTAGAAAAAACTTCTGCACAAAAAAAGACTTCCCCTCCCCTTAAATGTTGGCGTGATTATTTTCTAAAAGGGGGGTGGGGTACACCCCCCCCCCCCCTTGACCCCTTTGTGTACGCTACTGTCATATGCTGATACAAATTCAAACAATATATTAACTAAGATGCCATAGTTTTTTTATAGTTTTTCCTTACGCAAGGAACAATAAGTTAAATTTACTAACACCACTATTTTTCTAGATGGTGGGTACGTACAAAGCGGTAGGTTCGTGATGTAAAACATCATAAATATACTATTTTATGTTTATTGTATTCTTAGAAAAACATTCTATGCATGAATTTAATATATTTACTGTTAATTTGTATTTTGGCTTTGCACAAATAACACATGACATCTTATTTTTGTTACCTTTTATTTAAATACTATTCATTAGGCACGCACGTATTTTTTACATAGTCTTTTTAAACCATGCATTTTCTACAGTCACTACAAAACCATTTTTTTTTTGTTTCCATTTGCATAAGTCTGATAATACAGGATTTTTAAAAAATTTTGTATTTCGTGGTTTGTTATTAATATACATTGATGTTATTTTTCTAAAATCAGTAAGTGTTGTTTATAAATTGATTTAGTCGATATCAATGCAAAATGCATTACTCTATATAAGTGCTCGTAAAACTGCAAACCCTTCAATTTCGTTATTTTATCTAGTAACAAGAAACAAATGCATTTTTTGTAATTGCATTTTAAAATATATAATGTCACTACTATATTTTTTTGCTCAAACTAGGGTTGACATGGTTCTTAACACAAAAATACTTTATTAAAGTGCTTTTGTAACAAAAAAAGTCACGTACGCAAAAGAAAAAAGAGTTTCATCGTATTTTTATGTGTTGTGTTTGCCATTTAAAAATTATCCAATTATTTTTTTTTTATTATACTTATAATGACGCAGATATAAGTTGTTAGCGTAAAATTTTTTGTTACTTATGTGTTATTAAGTACTTCAATATATTTTTTCTGGTAAAAAATTACAGCTAATTATTTTGATAACCTGTGTTAAGTTCACATACCAATATAGTATTTTAACCCGATCGTTTAATGCTGTTATCTAAAAATATCAATTTAGTATCACATAAGGCAAATCAAATTTAAAAAAAAAAACAGTAAATATTTTCGACTATCTTATAAATAAAAAAGCACACCCTCGCATTTCACTGCACATATTGACATTATTTTACTCTTTTCTATGCGTTTGTACAAATATAAATATTTATATTTTGGGCCTCGTAAGCCGTGGGACCCGTGGCACATGTTTCCAGTAAGGTTTTGTCTATCCGCTTCCAACAACAACTATGTCAACAACCCTTATAGCCTATTTGGGCTTCTTTAGAAGGTTCGGGTCCTTCAACGCTATTTTATACCAAAGAAACACGTTTTTAAAAGAGTAAAAAAATAGTGTGACTATTTATATATTAAAAAAATATCTTGACTTAGTACACGGTTTCAAATAAATATACTTTATACTTAATTCTTTTTCGAGAACGTGTAAAGAAAAAAATATTTTGCGGCCCTTTATTCCAAAATGTAAAACCTATACAACTTAACTCACTATAGTTCTCTCATGTTTGTTACACCTTTTTTTTTTAAACTATTTGCAAACACGAAAAAATAGGGGGCTCAGAACTCTTTAAAAGGGACCAAACATAGTAGTACTAAATTTTTTTATAAGGGTCGTTTACGAACAAATTATATTTTTACAAAATCTTTGCAGTGATTTATATGATTGATTTAAGTTCTACCTACGACAAAGACTTTTGGTGGCTACTGACATGCAATGTCTAATATATACATGGCAGGTATAGAAAGACACGTTAAAAAATTACTAATAAGGCGTTGAGAACATACATTTGCATATGTCTTCTAAACAGTTTTTTAAATGGAATTACGTCATCCTGCCTGTAATTTAAACTAGAATTGTAATTAAATTTAAAAATACAGTTACAAGGAAAGGATTTGTTTTTTTCACGCAAAAAGCTGTATTAAAAAAACCGAAATATAGCCAAGCCATTTTAAAAAAAAGTCTGATAGTTATAAAATACATTTAAATATTACTAAAAACGAAAATATGATGTTCCAATATTGAATGATCGATAAGCACTATATTTATATATGAATAAAATCTATCAAATCCAAAATATTATAAGAATAGTAAAGTAATGCTAGCAATGCGCAAGCAAAAATAGCCTACAAACGGTCCCTGTACTAATATTGATCAGTGTGTAGGATTGACTTTGGATATATAACAGTGAGAATTAGTACGAAAACAATAAACTTCAATATGAACAAGTCTCCTTGGTTGTGATTTTCTCTTACAAAACTAGTGTTTTAGTTAATTGAAAGTGCATTTTTTACCTAAATTTTGTAAGTTTTTGTATTACCAAGTTCTTAATTTTAAAATAAAAAATAGAAAATGCAATTGAATGGTGGTGGTCTCCTTTAGACAAAAAGATATGTGCCAAACATAAACCGCGTATGCACAAATGGCTTCTCTAAAATAATATATTTGATTAAGCATCGATTTTCTACAAAAGCTGGTTTTGTATCTACGTATTTTCAGGGTGTATTTACTGCAGCCTTTCTTTGTTTTTCGATTTATGCAAACACAAAAATTATTGCTTTTAAATAAAAATACTGTCATAACATATTTTCTCTTTTTATGCATACGTTAAATCAATATTTTTTTTAATACCTATGTAATGCGCCAATTTTATCGAAATATATACACTAAATAAATGGTTACTAATTTATCTGCTCGGATTGAAAACCAAGAGTCACGTATGTATCTTCTTTTAATTTCGAGTATGTGCATTCCTCGTATGTTGTTTTCGAGTTTTGCTTTACAAAAATAGCCAAACATTTTTAGGAGTCATTAATTTATATATAAAACATACAAAATTTCTTCTACTGTTAATGTTTATTAACTGTAGCACATTGCATAAATTTTAGCTTTACTTAAATTGGTTTTTTTTAAACATGTTTGTATTCTTAGTACAGTATCGCACAAGTATAGTGTATTACACCTATTACAAAATTTTATCAAATAACGTGTATATAAAAAAATGCGTAAGGTGTCAAAAAAAAGTATTTATATAAATAAAAAATAAAGTCTTAGGGATCGTTCAAAAAAATTCCATTGGAAAACTTTATATTACAAAAAAATTGGATATATGCTATAGCAAGATTTATATAACAGTCGCGTAAAAATCAATTAGAATGCATTTTTCAGGCAAGATTACATTAAAATTAGTAGAATTTTTTTAATATTCGATCTGGTTACCAGACTGCGTCAATACTACAGTAATTTTCTAAAGCCGCAGTTACATACGATAAACCTGTTTTTTTATTCAAGGTGTGTCTCTTTATACAAAAAAAGGCTTTTTTATTGCATTGGCAACAATAAACAGTGAAAATTACAACTTAAACAATGTCAGGGTTTTACTGGATGCCCAAACAAACTTTTTTACTATTATAAGCATATTTTATTCTAATCCCATTACTAGGACCTTTACAAACTTAGAATTTATACTGGTCCTATGCTTTTGCAAAATAAAAAGAAAATTGCAAAAATGGAACATACACAAAATAGAAACTTGCAATAAAAACGGTTGTAATGTTTTATAAGTTATAATGTGCATGTCTTTCCAACAAGCATTTTCTTTTCTACCCTGCACAAATGTAAATATACCCCTTGAAAAATAGAGGAATTCCTCTAAAACAACATTAATATAAAGCGTAAAGTACATTAAAAATATGATAATGTAAAGAAAAAAATATATAATTGCATTAAAATCACCTGGGCATACTTACTTGGTTGTTTGACATAAGCCAAAGTAGCTTACCAGGTAGAACAATGTCAATGTCTGTTTTACTCTAGTACTAGTATTCTAAAGTGCTTATTGTAATTTATTAACTATAATTTTTTTTCACATGCTAATATAACATAATTTTTATAAAATAAGTTCTACGGCTAAATCATACGTTTTTGGGGGCCCTACTCATAAATATTATTACATGAGGTATAAATTACCCCTGCACAAACTCATTCAATATATTATGACTCATCACTTACTTCGTACGAATATAAAATACAGAATCTGAAATAGGAGTAACGACGAGTGAAAAAAATATATATATTTTAGAGTTTTGTGTTTTGTGTTTTAAAAATATATATAATCAATCATTCAGAGAATAGCATGTTCTACGTGTAGGTGCTCATAAAAAAGTAATCTCAAAAAAACATTTAAACAGTATAGAAAACAATGTTTTGATTTAAGCACCAAAAATATGCTCTAAAAGAATTATAAACCAAAAAATGTATTATTCGGAACCCGTCTAGATGGCAGCAACCTCCATACGGCAAAAAAAATGTATAAAGTGTGTAGCATATTTATAGACATGTTGCACTAATTAACAGGTTTTTTTTTGTTGTCATAAGTGGCAGTACATCTACTTAATAAATTTATAATGATCAATGATGCAGCATATATGATACAAGTCTACTAAACCAGGTTAGTAAATAGTTAACCTATTTGGATAAAGGCTATATTTTTTTTGCGTATTAGATTATAATCTTGAAAGAGTATTCGGTCGTTAAAAACGAGTTTACAAATATTTTCGTAAAGAAAAAGCCACATAAACAAAAAATCAAAGACTTATTGCATTTTTTAAGTTTTATATACATAACTTCATTCTTAATAGTAAAAGTAAAATATTAACTTGGAACGGAAACAGAAAAAGGTAGAAAAAACGATACAATATTACTACTAAATATAAAACAAACATGTAGAACAAGTTTAATTACTTTTTAAGTTTTTTAATGTTTTTTTCGGCATTATTTTTTTTAATTTCCCACAAAACTTATTTCACCTCTCATACTTCTTTGCCGCGCATTTCTTATGTTTTAAGCCTCCATATGATCAATCACTCGTTAAAAAGTATTTTTCACTGTATTAAACTATATTTTCAATCCTCAAGACGTAAA